>JBCJKH010057795.1:0-14121 GCA_039877255.1 Loriculus beryllinus
CCACCACCCCCAAGTCCTTCTCTGCAGGGCTGCTCTGAATCTCTTCTCTGCCCAACCTGTAGCTGTGCCTGGGATTGTTCTTATGTGCTGTGTCATTCTCTTTAACACATCTAGTGGTCCCATTATTACAGTGTTCAGACAAAAAGCAAATCACTTCAAAATACACCAGGAGTGGGATGCATTCACTTTACAATTGCGCCATTCATGCTGTTGAGTTTCACAGCATAAAGAATAAATTAACAGCAAGTAACTAAAATACTTTTAGTATATGGTAGAAGTGTACACAGCAGCTATTTCACTTCAGTTGCATGTGCAAATGCTAGCTGTTGTATTTGCAAGTATTGCAGACTGCATTTCCTAGCCACCATCCGTGTTAACTGTGAGGTCTCACATCAATGCTCTGCTTTTAACTCTTTATGGAGAAACTGTCAGGTTTGATTCATAAATAAGATGGCACTCAACAGCTGATGGGCACCACCACATCCCTGTGCTGGTACCTCCTCAGGCTGAGGCGGTCTCTGGATTTTGAAGCTCAGGCTCAGTTGCCTGTGGGTCAGCCACAGCCACATGATGGCAGATAAACACTGAGCATCACCAGCATGGGCCACTAGATTGCCCCACTAATGCCTGTCTCCCTCCCTTCCATGCACTGATGGTGTCTCCCTCAACCTCGTCAACCTAATGAACCATCATCCTGAGGTTTGGATATTTGGGTTGATTTAGACAGAAGCAGCTATGGAATGAGCCTTCCACTCTGTTCCACCAATAGCATCCCTCGATGGGACTTCTAAAATCACCATAGGAAAGAAAGCTCACCCGCTCCTGGCTGCTCACAGAAACCTTTAAAGCCTTCAGCTTCACTTAGGAAATCTCTGCGAACCTCTCTGGTTACAGGAGCGAGTGTGCAGGTGACTCTGTGTCAGTTAGCTTCCTCCTTTCTCCTCCCCATGCAGTTCTCCATACATTTCCCAGAAAGGGGTACAAGGGCTGGACTCCATGGCTCAGCTTGAATGTTCCCTCCTGCCAGCCCCAGGTCCCAACCACGTGCTGGAAGTGCTGGCAGCGATGCTGAGCTGGGACTAGTGAGCAGCCATGAGCAACCAGACACAAAGCTCCTGGACATAGGCCACCAGGGGCTTGCATTCCTGTGGGCATGTCCTCCAACCAGCCCCACATCTCAGCTCACTCAGCCAGCTGTCCAGGCTCCCCCTTGAGCAAAGAAATTGAATTCAAATGAAAAAACTGAGCCCCTACCATGGGAATCCAGTGCTCTAAATGCCAAGAACTGTACCTACAGCCTGAACAGAGCCCGAATTTTCTGACGTGTCAGCTGCAAATACCCTTCAATCCTGGGCACACAAGACACTTAGAGAGTGGTACTAAAACATCCCCCATGCAGGTCCTGGAACATGTAAATTGCTGCGCAAAGGACCATTGCCATGCAGTGTCCTATAACACAGATCAGAGCATCCAAAGGGCCCTAAACCAGCCCAGAGAGAGCTAAAGCAGAACGATCTGGTCCTGAAATAGGCCCTCTTTTAAGCACAGCTCATTAAATGTTTGCTGGAAAAACAGAAAAGCATTTTCCATGGAGAAGAGGACATCCAAGAAAAGCCTTTTCGGACATAAATTGGCAAGAGTCTCCCAAGCATTTATCTTCAGCATAGAATGTGCTCTGTCAGGAGGGCTGTAACTAACAATACGCTGAAAAACATGCCACAGACTTCCACTGTATTTTATTTGGCGCTAAGGGGTTATTCCTCAGCACAAAGAATTTGCAACTGGCATCAGTTAAATGAGAAATTACAACCTTCAAAAGACCTATTTAGCGTCAGCTGCAGAAAGCACGGAATTTGCCATCGGCTTCAATGACAACAGATTATGCCCCATAGAACGCTGCAAACACGCTCGGCTACACACCACTTGGCATGAGCTGCCAGTTCAGCGGGGGGACTGGGGGACTCTGCACTTCCTACTGCTTCTCAGGAGGCTGCCGCCTGCTTTAGGAGTGGTGACAATCCCCCTCCCCAGCTCTTTGGGTCGTGTGCCTGCCAAGTTCAGCCACAGGACTCAGGACAGGGCAAGCTGATTTCTACAAGGGCCTTACTGAGCTGACTGGCTGGGCTGCAGGGAACCTCCAAGCCACACAGCAGCACCTCACCCCATTTGGAGCAAGATACCTCAAGCTTGTTAGCCCCACAGCTCATTAGTGCTTATCAGAAATAGAAGGGAAGTATCCCATTCCTCCAGGCTGGATGTTCAGCTGGGACAGACTGAAGTCAGCAGCATCAAGACCAGCAGGTAGGTTACCTGGCTCTGCTTCCAGCATGGTGATTTGGGAGCCCTACCACCTCCTGATCCTGCACAGCTCAGTTTTGTGCTAGGACGAGAGACGGCCATGCTGCCCCTGTCCTGTGAGACCATTTCCACTTCCCCAAGAGGAGCAGAGCTCTGCAAGTGAGCTCACCAGACCCTCAAACCTTTTCCCACTCAATCTTGCCAAACACCCCAGAAAAGGAAACCTGAGTCAGGAACCTTCCTGGTGTTTGCTGGGCCTGAGTTCTGTGTCCATATAACACACATGGGAGCGCTCTGCAGAGAGCATGTATGTGTGGGAAGGGAAAGACTGTCACTCGGCTGCCGGCATCAGGCCAGCACTATCTTGAGTTAACCTGGAAAAACTGACAGAGATTCTTGACCCAGAAACAATCTCTGCCTCAGCTCTCAGAGGGGGCTCTGGAGAGGTCAGCCTGAGCCATGTTTTCCTGCTGCAAACCCTGCTCAGTGAGCTTCAAAATGCTCCTGTCCCCAGGCTCTGCAAGAACTTTACTGTTTCCTTCCCCAGCCTGAGTCAGAGGCACACAGCTACAGCAGATCTACAAAGACAGGGGTTTATTGGGCAAAGACCCTTCATTTACCTTGCCCTGGCAGGATATTTAACCATTCCCTGGACTTGTGCAACAATAACAAAAACTAAAGGGGGAAAAGGAGTCTTTTCGCACATTGCTGCAGCCAGCAGCAGGCAGCCTGCCCCGTGTCAGCCCACTCTGCTCCAGCTCTTGTAAAACACAAATGCTTGCACGGCAACTGCAGCCTTTGAGTTAACCTCTGCTCCTGCAAGCCCAGGAATTGTCACTTGGCTTGAAATTAAGTTTGTCTGTGAATCTTTACTGAGCTGGGGGAGAAGGGATAACTTGCTCTTGGCTTGGCTACCCAGCTTTGTTCATGCACAGCACGAACAGCCAAAACGGGATGAACCTAAATGCCCACGCACCTTAAGCTGGACCCTCTGAGGACTGCACAATTGCCTCTGTAGAAAACTGGCATTAAGACAGGCTCTGGACAGACTGTGCCTTCTCTCAGTGCACCCTCTGGAAGGTGGCTGACTCTCATCCTTCTGGCTAATACACACTTGCCAGAAATGTACTCTTTCTCTTTTGTCATGCCAGGTTTTCACTTGACCCCATAATCTGGAGCTTAAAGATTTAAAGATTTTTGAGATTTAAAGATTTTTAGATTTAAGATTTAAAGATTTTTTAAAGCTTAAAGATTTTTAAAGCATTAAGAGCCATGGTGCTTCAAGGAGTCCACAGCTTAGACTGGACCTTGGTCCCGCTGTACTGGCATAGCACATTCATCACTATGTGATGGTCCTCCCATAAAGGCTTCGGACACTCTATTTGTGAGCCGGGCAAAAGCTGGCATCTGGTAGTAATGGCCTACTGTTGTCCAGCTGGCTCCATTTTAAAAGCTGAAGTGTGACAGCTAAACCCATCTGCAGAACCCCTTGAAGCTCAAGCCACTTGCAGTCAGGCACATTAACTACAGGCTGAAATGCCCAGCTCGAGGCAACTGCACAGGAAAATCTCAGCCATTTCCTACTCCAGAAGTCAGATGGCATTTTTGACAGGGCAGACCCTGGAGTCCTCTCCTAGCTTTTTAACAAGCCTTTTAAACTTACTCTCCTTATACAGAGATGCACAGGGGGACCAAGCCAACATCGTCAAATGATTGTATCGGAATCATGTTTTATTTCCCAATGTCTGAAGGGAAGAACTGTATCAAACCATATGTCATCTACTGCCACCGGCTCACTCCTCGGCAGGAATTCACTTGCCAAATTCACAGTGGACCACTCCCAGCTTAGACACCACTTTTACATTGCAGATAGTTTAAGTGTCCATAATGGAGATGCTTTCCTGAATGAAAAGCAAGAGAAAGAAAAAAGTCTTCACATAAAGTAAACCCAAGTAATACTTCAATCAAATCTGTTCCCAGCATTAGGAGGACTGCAGAAGCTAGAGATGAGAAGCTCCTTTTAAACTGGAAAATTCATCCCTGATAAAGGATGGATGAGGTACTAAAATAAATATTGCATTTCATTCTGGCTAACAGAACTCTGATCTTGCCCTGTCTGAGAAGGGGAGACAAAAGCGCTCCCAATGATTTTCATTTATGCAAGAATGACTTCATGTCCTCTTGCTTGCTAACCCCAGGCTGTGGTAATACATGCAGATTTCTTGCATGAACCTCTTCTGTTTCTCAGACATTTGTTTTGCAGTTGCTCTGACAGTTTTATTGGATTGATCACCTGGGCATTGAGGTAATAAAATGCTAAATCTCTCACCCCTGGACACAGGCTACATCTTTCCCTAGTTACTTGCTAGCCTATAGCAAAGTCAAAAGTCATATTCTCACTGCCTGCTTTGGGAGACCTACTGCTGTACTCACTGAGAGCCATGTCCAGAGAAACAAGTGCCCACATCCACCCTAACCACGCCAGCCTTGTAGTTCCATTACCAGCTTCACTAGCAGGCCAGGCTGCCACAACCCAGTACTGAATCCCAGCAACTGGCTCTGGGATATCCTCTCCCACCTGGCAGTCCCCCGTACCTGAACATCAGCCTTTCCAGCTTTCAGGCACAGGCTGTGTCCAAAAACTCCTCATGTCTCCTGTTTTCACACAGAAGTGGCTCTGACTTCTCTCAAATCAGTAGGGAAAATGAGCCTGGGAAAACTCAAGGCTTGAAACACAAGCACTTTGAAAAGTTATCACCAACAGTAACCAAAGGGGTAACACCTGTGTTTGCTAGAGCAGAGAGTACATTTGCATGGCAGAGATAGTGCTCTTGAGCTATTAGATTTCCTGCTGTGGGTCTTGCCTTTAAACTGTAAAATAAAATAAGTGGGAAAGGTTAACAAAAAACCCCACTGAAGATCTCTTTGCCTCTCCCAGCTTTCCTTCCTCCTTGCTCCCTGTGATGCCTGAGTTCAAGGCAGGCTGTGTCTTGCTCAGAGTATGGCTTGCCACGTTGGAGTGAAGCAAGTTGCAGAAGGACCTTGGCCCTTTGAAACAGCCACAACAGAAAAATATCCTGTCCTCAGGGATGCATGGGACAGGGCTGGCCCAGCCACTGGAAGAGCAAAGCCAATGTTCAATGTGTGGCAAGAGAGAGGCTGCAGCAGAGGAGAAGCCATGGGGTCCAGAGCTCGCACCAGCCTCACACAGGAGCTGAGCACCTGGAAAGGAGAATGTGGCCATGGACAGGCTGCTCTGGGCACCAAAACCTTTGGAGGTGCCTTCCAAAAGGGCAGCCCATGTTCACCAACTGGTGTCAACTGGCTTTCTGGAGAAATTGCTTACAACATGGCATGCTCTGCATCTGCTCCCCTTGGCAGTTTTTCAGTTGTTGGCTAATATCGACCACAATTTGTCAATTTGAACAGGAACTGCAAAGATAATTCAGCTCCTACAATTTTCTTGAAAAACTGGTGGCTCAGTGAAAAGAAAAAAGGATTATTAATAGTGGCAGCAAGAGATCAAGCTGCTGGGCAAGTCCAAGCTCATACAAGACATGCAAGAACCAAGACCAGTGCATATCACTGCTCTGACAAGGTGAAGAGAAATCGCAGCAGACCTCAGTGCTGATTACTCCATAGACATCGCAACCCAGAGGTGCACAGCGACAGAAGCACCATCACCAATGGCTGTCTTCTTCACATCGCACCGCCTGCCTTCCTCTGCTAGGTCAGACCTGGAAGACCAGACCAGGCACTCTGAGCCCTGGGTTTTGGTACAGCTCTGCCAGTTTAAGTATTAAACCAGGAGAAAGTGAAGCCCAAAGCGATGGGGAGTGCAGCACCAAGAGCACTCCTGTGCCTGCTCAGGGATGGTGAGCAGCGCCTGCTCCTGCGGGACCCTGGCCACACCACTCCGGCCGTGCTTTCCTCCTGATTTCCTCTGCCACAGGCATTTCTGTGGGCTCGGACCAGTAGATGGCACCAGAATAACAGAAACGCTGCCCTCCGAATATCCGTATTCAGCCGGCAGCCTCACCCCAGCGCACTGCTGGGCACTGGCAGCAGTCAATGGCTTTCGGCTCTCTACTTTTACGAACTTTTTGGAGTTGACCTCTAACATGACTTCTTAAAGTTTTAGCAAACAAATCCAGGGAAAAAAATAGAAAAGAAAAAAGTCAAAGTGTTTTCTTTCAATTTTGAGACTTATTAAAAAATCTCTTCCCCCCGCTCCAGCACAGATACTGCTTTTAAACGAAAAACAGAATCAAAATATTTACCCAAAGCATTTACTTTCTCCATAATTGCTTTAATTTGGAGGAGGTTCTCCCCTACAGCTGGATCTGACAGAAATTTCCTGCCTGTTGCAGTTGAGCAGAATCTGCATTTCTCAGTGTAGAAAAAAATCACCTGAGAAGTGCCTGGCCACATTTTTACACAGGAAGGTGTCCTCTTTGGCTGTTGTGACTGTCAGCATCGTTAAAGGAAAGGTTGATACTTCTTCCCAAGCAGCTTCTGCAGTTAGCTAATGACTTATAGCAGTCCTTCTCCTCTGCAGGCTGAGCATCCTCTCCACTCTCTCAAAACAAGCAATAGGACTAGCTTGGCTCAGAGTAAACATTTCACCCAGGAGGTACCTGCCTCTCTTGCACACTAGGTGTACAAGAATTTTTCTCTTTATAGAGAGGCTGCCCTAAAGCGGGATCAACAGCCAGAGTACAGCCTGCACCAAAATCCAGCCACCTCACAGCCCGTTTAGGACGACCCTATTTGCATCCATCCCTTAAGGTACCTCCTGATCACAGGCAGCAGTGGATAGCCATGTTTTCAGAAGAAGGACCTGGACAAAGATGATGGTGGTCTCCAGACTCTCCCAGCACCTGGCTCAGCTGTGAAGTATGATGGGATGTACCTGAGGACTGCACAGTGATGCTGAATGCCCGAGGGCAGCAGCCATGGCTCTGCCTGGGAGAGGTTTATCATGCTCACAGAAGCACCAGTATTTTTTCAGAAGCTTGTATCCTTCCTGGAGTCAATCTGGGGCAAATTCAGAAACCTTCTGACTTTTCACACCCGGGCTGAGTTTTGAACATGGCTCAGCCCAGCGAAAAAGATCCAAATAATCAAACTCCTCTTATTTTAAGAATAGTTTGATTATTTTGATCTTTTCCTCTCATCCCCATTATTAATCATACAGAAGGAAAGTGTAATTCCTCCAAACCAAACCATTTACCAAATCATTTCTCGGCACATTTTTACTTAATGTCCCTTCTAGGAACACAGCACATTTGGGAACCTTTGTGCTCTGTCCTTCTTGGCCAACAGCATAGCCATGAGCATGTGACTGCAAACACTTGACGCTGGTGCTGGGAAATGCCCAGCCTGGCAGGACAAGAAAAGGCTCCCGTCCCAAGGAGGACCAACCATGACAGTTTAGTGCTACAAATGCTCCCAAAGGAGCCTCTCTTTTGCCATTCCTGGTTCAGTGGGCTCCTCCCTGGCTAGTGACAAGCAAATACAAAATGGAGTGCAGACTCAGGCGGCTCTCTGATCATCGTGGCCCTTTTGCTCCCTTTCCTTGGTGCCAGCCCTGCAAAGCCATCTCTGACATTCCGTACCGATTCAGTTCCCCTGTGTCCTGTGATGATGCTGAGCACATTTATCTCCCTCCCCACCACTGATTAAATTTTCAGCTCTCCGTGCTTTCCTCATTTTACCCAGTGCCAATAGGGTTGCGATTACAAGAGACAATGTTCATATAGACTCAGCCTGGCCAGAAATACCAGAAATTTCAAGCAACAGCCTTTTTCAGAACTGCAATAAATCCAGAAGAGGTCCTGTAATATGAGAGCAAGTTGGGGTAATTCCATATCTGACATTTGCCCTTTGTAGCTCTGCAGAGGCTTTCCTATCTCTGATATTCGTAGCAGTGGGAGGGGGATTGTCCTATAAATGAGTGTGGCAGCTGGTTCACATAAGGGCCTGAGTTATAATCAGAGATGAGGACATTGCTTTCCTTTTGTGTTTCTTGCTATGTTTTGGTTCAAACCTGTAAACAGACTCACATCAAGTGGATCTGCATTCTCCATCTGGTCCTGTGATCCATTTTCCTGGCAGGAATATTCCTGACATCAAATTGCACAGGAATGTTGCAGTGCATCCATCCATCCATCCCACGGCCAAAGCTGAGCACTCTAGTTTGCTGGTTTCTGTGCAAGACTCAGCCATAGCATTTCACTCAGTTTTGCCTCTAGCGAGACCAATAACTCATGGCTGACAAAAGCAGCTCTTCCAAAAGAGCTTCCAGACATTCATGGATGGAGGAGCCAACGATCTCCTTCAGAGTTCTTTCTAGTGATTACGTATCATCTCACAGTTAAAAAATGCATGTTTTCTACCCCCTTTGAATGCACGTCTGGCTTTTGCTCCCAGCCACTGGCTCTGGTTCTGTGTTTCTCTGATGGATTAAAGAGAGGAAAAAAAAAAAAGGAAAGAAGACCCCTTCCTAAAGAGTCACGGAAACAGGGATTCAGATCCATCATCACAAATATCTGGAATGACTCTCGGCTTTACATGGCCAGAGAAGGTCAGCGATGCATCACACAAGCAAAAGCATTTCCACTTGGAGCAGAGACTAGGAAGCACAGCAGGGAGCAAAGCCTTTCCAAGGATGCCCTGGCGGGCAATGCCATGGGTGTAGCAAGAAAGACAGGGACAACAGGGAGCTCAGCATCACTGCTGGTGAGAAAATCAGGATTCAGTACCCAGCTCTGCACAGAGTGCTTCGACCCTCTGAAAACAAGGTGTCCTCTACACTTGCTCTCTCTATGCTCCACCAGACACAGACTACCCCTAACCAGAAGCACACAGCATTTGGAAACGTAGACATGAACCTGCCCGGACTGATGAAAGGCAGTTTCTGGGGTGATTTTCTTGCTAATCGCATCCTAGTTTGTCTTCCATCACACCAGCTATTTCCAGCCCACAATGCTCAAACCAAAAGGCACATCTAGGAAGTCTGTTAGCTGATTTCCCAGCAGTGGGTCACCTCCTGTGACTATGTCCATTCCGTGTACTTCCCTTCAGCTGGATGCATCCCTCTTGCCATGCAGGCACCACAGCTGAAAACAGCACAGCAACCTGCTTGGAAAGCAGGAGAAAACTGGAGGCAGCACCACTGTGCTGGCGAGGACAGACAAAATGCAGGATTAAGCATACAGGCATGTTCGCGTTAAAGTCACACAGCCACTGAAACTTGGGAAAAGGACTCCCATCTCAAGGCAGGATAAGCTCTACACTGTTTATTCCTTCACATTTTTGTCTCCATCAGATTTGCACTTATGGCCTTGACAGCATCCTCACATTACCTCTTCTCAGGTCTCCCTATCCTGACTAGACCCGGGAGGATTTCCCTACTACCTCACTTACATGTCCCTTGCTGCAACAAGTAGGTGAGCTTGGTGATCAGTTTATGCCCACCTCTTCTTGAGCTTAAGCACCAATTCTTTTCTCGTAAACTGGATGCTGGAACTCTGCTTACCGCTTTTCTTCTCTGGACATTTTTTACCCAGTTTGCAACTTCCTTGACATGCAGCTTGCCCAAACAGAGCACACCTGGAGCTCCCTCTATGCTGAGCACGAGAAGTTGTTCCACAAATGAGGCAGAACTACAGAAGATGCTGGGGGCGAAAAACATCTGCCTCTCTTCAGAAAGATGCAGTGCCTTGCACTGAGCCAGGAGAGTTGGTTCAAGGCCAGGTAAGCAGATTTGCAAAGGGCACACAGCCACAGCGCTCCAGCATAGGCTCCTTACATTGAATTCATTCTCCTTTATAGATAGCACATTGATGCCATTGGCTACCATGACACCCTCCTTTACACAGCAACATGCAGAAACACACTGGGCTGTGATGTTGGGGAGATCTGATCTGTAAGCTCATCAGATTAGTGAGACCAGCCACGCTCCACAGCAAGCCCAGTTTCCCCACTGGGAATCACTGGTGGAGACAAGACGGATCCATCCTATGGGGTGCCCGTGACCAGACCTTGCAGAGCACATCCCGTAGCGGATGAGCTCTCCCGCAGCTGGAGGGCTTGGCTGGTGGTGGGGCATTCAGAAGAAGGGTTAGCACCAAAATAGGTCATTAGTGAGCAATGTGGAGTTCTCCATTCTTCTCTGGGCCCCCATTTTCCTAACAGGAATGCCTCAGAACTTACAGTTCTCTTCCAAAGACCAGTCTTTGTTTGTTTGATCGTTTTTTTAAACGATCGGGTAACTTGTGAGTACATTTTCTGATGATTCCCACATCCTCCCAGCTGGAGAACAGTTCATGAACAGACTCCAAACTCTGTAAATGAGCTTGTTAGTCATAAGTCTTCAAACAGGCTTGATAAACAACTTTCAGCCTGCAGGATATTCATCAACCATTCTGTCTGCCTGGTCTCCTGACACTAATTTATTATTTACAGTGAGAGATCCCTCTCCTAAATCACAGGTGATTGTTTCTTTTCACTGATTAGCTGATTTTTTTATTTTTTTTTAGGAGAAACAACGAAAACCAAATCCCAAACAAGCAGTGCGTCACAAGCACTTAGTCCTGAGCGGTTCCTCTAGTTTCCATGAGGCAGATCAGCAGCTGTCCGACTGAAACAAACTGTAAGGAAAGATCTTTCTGGCCAACTTTCAAGACCAGGCCAACAGAGAAAAAGAGCACAACCATCCCAACGAGCCACTGGGAATTTCACTACCTGCCACCAAACGCTCCAGGGACCTTACAGCTGACCAACACATGCAGCTCTTTGCATCCTTTGGGTTTGTGGAAAGCCCAAGCACCACAAGATGTTCAGGAGATCTGAGTCCACATGCATAAATCCGCCACAAAAACTGTTTCACCCCATGGATGGGTTCATGCAACAGACACAACTTGCCTCAAGGGCATGGGGTGCACTCAGGTGTACCTGAGCAGAAGGTGGGTTCCCTGCAGGAACAAACTTGCTAGAAGTTGCTCCAGTTCATGGAAGTGGATCTCCTCAATGCTAGTCAGTTAATTAACACGGAAGTTGGTCAATTCCAGAGAATGCAGATGAAATTGCAGTTTGCTGGGGGTGATGCAGAGGGAGAAGAACCTTCATGAATCACTGTTGAAGCCAAGCTCTTATGTAACATACATCCAGCCAATTTCAGAGCCCTTACTTAGGGGGCCAAGACTGTACCCAGTTATATGGGTAGTAAAACTGAGATACACCAAGGTGAACTTGGTCAAGTTTTATGGCTGCAAATACAGAGAAAAGAAGACCTCAGGACACTGTGGCCAAGGCACAAAGGCATTTTGAAGCAATGAACGACAGTCTGGGTTTATCCTGCTGGTCCATATCAACTGATGTTTGAAAGGGGAAAAAATCCCAAACCCTACTGTTTCAATATAGACTTGGGTGCAAGCCTTTTCTGGGTAGGCTCTGACAAACACTATACCCTACAAACCCTGCCCCGCTGTACACCCAAGCTGAGTGATCCTATACTGCCTGCGGGAACACATGGAGCACACAAATGCCCTACCCAACAGGCTGCCTTGTGTGCGTGCATAAAATGCAGACCTGTGTTTCCGTTACTACCTTAGCTCTCCATCCCTGATTTACAGAGAAGTACAGACTGCCGATAGCATTCAGAGTGAAGGCATTAGGATGCAAAGCTCAGCTCTGGACTGGTCTTGAAAGCTCTTTTTCTCTCTGTCACTGCAAAGAAACCAATACATTTGATCAACAACCTCAAGCACTCAAGACTGGACAGGCTACCCTACTGGTTCATGTCTAGGACAGTGCCAAATGGGAGCAAACACGCTCAGAAAAGACACAGACTTGTCACCAGCTTTCTCCAGCACTGTCAGCATGGGAGTCATCCACTCCAAGCAGCAGCTCAGTGCTGGGCTCACAAAACTCTGCTCTGTACCTTTCATGTGGGGGAAAATACAGTGCAGTGCAGGACGCAGAAGGATAACAGGTATCAAGTGCTACTGGCATTTCAAGCCACAGGTTGGGGGAGAGCACTTGTAAAGCTTTACAGGAAACCAGACCAGACTTCATGGGGACAGGAGCTGCCTGCACAGCCACTGGCTAGGGCAGCTCTTTCCGCAGCACCAGGCCCAGAGCATTAACACTCCGTTTTCACTGTTACGGCTCAGGCACTTTTCCCTATTAAAGTCAAATCTATCCCTGCAAATCCCCGACTCTGCTGAACTGACACACAGAAATGATAGTTCTTTGGAAGCTGTGAGCAGGACTTTCTTTCTTTTTTTTTTCTTCTATTTTTCCCTCTTCTCTCCAAATGTGTGCTGTATTAGTGATGATTCCAAAAAAGAGGGTGGTTTCCAGAAGCACTGAGCAGCTCTGCCCACACACCGGCTGCAGCTTAGCCCTCCACTCATTCAGCAGACAAAACAAACCCAACAAACCCGAGATCTACCCAGACTGCTAAAGGCCCTCATGGGTTCAAAACTTACCTAACCTTGACTGGTCCAGCACTTACACTGGCTACAAGAGATGACTGGAAGCTACATGGATGCTGCCTTCTGCAGTCACCTAACCTGCTCCATCACCCCCAGCATCCTGCTTTGTTCCAAGTGCCCCAGGACTGCTGGTCCCCTCCAGAGCTGGGTGCAATTTTCCTTCCCCAAGCCTGCCTGCTCAGCAACTGCAGTTGGCAATTTTGTCTTACCCTACATGTGCAGGGCCATGGATAACTTTGGGTTTACTTTGGTCAAGGAGGCCACAGGAGAAGTTCACCCACTGGTGGGCTCAGAGCGGGAAGCAATGTCCCCATGCTCCTGATAAATTCCAGCTCTCAGTGCAAAAGCAGTTTTGCTGCCTGAGCAGCTCATCAAGATGTGGAGAGGGTCCTAGCCAGACACTGAGCGGCTCTTTGGACTTTTGCCCTGCCCAGCAGTCTCGCTGACTGGCTGAAGTTTCTCCTGTAGGAAAATTTCTCTAGCCAGAAATTGGGGAAAAATTGGGTGAAATACGAACTGGATGCTGCAATAGGATGTAGTGAGTTGTTAACAGCATAGCTGACTCCCCTCACCTCTTTTCTAACCTTCCCTTCCAGGAATACAAGGCACCAAGACGTCCTGGGCTGCCACCTCAAGGTAAATGTTCGCTCCATATGGGCATGATAAATCCAGACTGTCTGGGAAGCTGCTTTAAACACTGGCATAACCTTTTCTCGGCCTCTGGAGGTGAGAGAGGAGCCCAGAAAGCTGCGTAAGCTGAAACAGACACTCACTGGCTTGCTCATCAGGCCTCTCCTCCTAGCTTTGGCTGCTGCAGACTCCATCTTGCAGATGCCAGGCTTTCCATTGTAGGAGGTGGCCCTCAGTCCTCAGCTTCGGCACCACTGCTCCCTTCCCTTCCCAACCAGCATCCTCCAGGTGTTCTTGTTTGAAAGCAAAAGTTACGCTACTGTAGTCCCAGCAAACACATAGTGCACTTCTCCTGAGCTCCCATCCCCATTTCACAGCAGATTAACTGGGTCCAGCAGAAAGCATGCAGGAAGGGAAATGGCAGGTTAGGTACATATCACATGTTTACAGATCAATGCAGGAATGATAAATGTGAGCAGGGCCAGCAAATCTAGGAGTAAGAACTGCAGGACTGTCCTGGAACACCCTTGGACCACTGGCTGTAAGAGTGCTGTAGTCACAGCACAGGGTGACAAAGGACAAGTTACTACAGACCTGTGCTGTAGGGCTGGTGGCACCTTGCCTCTATGCACACATGAGCTTCCACTACCACAGTCTACAACACAGTGGCTAGTAAGAGGTTGAACGTGTG
>JBCJKH010057796.1:0-16042 GCA_039877255.1 Loriculus beryllinus
CTGTGGCTAAAATGCCTGCGAATCAAGCTGGTGAGCCTGCACTGGACTGCACCATATGGACTTTCCAGCCCATGATCTCCAGTAGTTTCAGGGACTCTGCTTCGTGCTCCACTGCACAAGGTAAACATGCCCTCAGATTTCCAACTGTTCAGTGGTAGCACTTCTGTATCACACTGGGATAATTTGATGACACATTTATTAACGTCTGTAAGACTGGATGCACAAAGGATGACTACCACATAAAAGCCTAAAGGTTCAAACCAAGTGAGTTTGACAGCTCCTGAGTTCTGTCACTGCCTTAATGAGTAGAATGCTGTGACTGTCCTCAGACTGGTCAGCGTAACGGGTGTTACCTTTGGGTTTCACACTTACATTTGTCTTATGTCTGGCCTGAGGGTAACCTCAAGCATAAAATTCAAGATGAAGTAAACATGAGAGTTGCAACACAGGAGTAAAAAGTTATGCCTGGTGGAATTTAATTTGGGTTTCAAATTAAAGCTCACCGGAGTGAAATGTCTGAGGAAGGCTCTCCTCAGGCAGATTCGCAAGCAGCATGTGTGCTACAGGCAGGAATTGTAATAGCAGACAACCTCCTGAAAATCTTTGTATATAATGTAGAAAGCTGCTGCTTTTTACATTTAAAATTACCACACAAGTTAACACATAGGAAAGAGAAAGGTGAAAAGAATAATGCCATCATGAATGTTTAATTAATGACAATTGTCAGGAAAGCTCTTCTTTTGCCAATAGCAAATCATGTCTATGGCAGTTATCCCTCATTTAAAATACTTAATCTGATATCATATTTCAGCTCAAAGAACTAAATGAGAAAAGATGCTGTAATCTAATCATACTACAATCCAGGTGACATCTGTACTAGGCAGAATACTGTTGTTATTCTGCTGTCTAGTTGCTGTTGCTGAGAATGATGAAGTAGCGAAATTACATTTTCCCATTATTATTTCCAGACACTCTCTGGCAATGGTTTGTTGACTCTAATAAAGCTTCAGACAAAGCTGTCAACAGAGGAAATGGCAGAAGGGGAGCAAGGAACAGCCTCCACAACAATATATGAATCTAAAGTCTCAGTGATAGGTAGTGCATTTCCTGATAGAATTTTATGTGTGTGTTTCAGAATCTATCATAAAGCTGCAGCTGAATTCTAGAGGGATAAATGTATGCTATGAAGTCACCGTGCTTAAGACTTTGACAAACATAAACATATTATGAAGGTTTACAGAGTTAGAAGCCTTACCTGCTATAGTGTTGAGGAACATCAAGTATTCAAAGTTAGATATCTCCCGTCTCTGCCAGCGCTGAGTCATGTTGGAGGATTTATAAAGCTGTCGGGGAGTGGCCAGAGAGATTCTCCTAGGAAATATATTTAAAGAATGATTTTTTTTCAGAGCCTCATTAAATATTAAGATGTAGGACAATGTCATTAGTGTGATTAATTTCAGACTCTCTCAGAGGCTTCTTTATTTCATTCAACAAAGTCAAAAAGACATTATTACCCTTATTTGAGAAATGACTAAAATTAACAGCTGCATTTTGTTTTACCAGTACTACAGCATGGTAATAATTCAGAATAGTATATTTTATGTTTTATTTTATTCTGAATCTGATTAAAGGACTGGGAGTAAAAAACTGCAGACCTCCTGGTGCCTGGCTTATCCAGCAGGAATAAAAGGAATACCATTTCCCTGTTTCAAAAGGATATGTTGAGATAAGTTCATTAAGGTGAGTGAGTGATAGATTAAAGTGCCATATATTTCCAGCACATGGATTGAAGATATTTATTCCACAATTTGTGCACCTCCTCCATGGTCAGCTACCCATTATCCCTTCCTATATCCTGGTTTCTGAAAGAAATAACTTTTATTCATTTGTCCACTCACATGTCCATCTGCCTGTCTCTCCATAGTAACTTCTGAATTTCATTTCATTCAGATTTGGAAAAGAAGGAGACACTTCTAAGATACTCAATTTCCACACATTTCCTAAAACTTACATGACTGAATTAAGGGAGAAAAAACCAAACCACTGTGCCAAGGAAGAGAAAAGCAGAAAACTTCAGCTCTTCCGTCTTCAATTTGATACCATCACAGTAACAAAATACTATGCATCAAATTCTAAATTACCCATACCATAACACTTACCAACCATGGTTGGTAAAATACAGGGGACTAGATTCAGTCTGGATTAACGTGTCAAAGAAAAAAAATCTGCAACAAGGAGAAATAGCTTCACTGCTCACAACTCATTTCTAAGGAAAACAGTAATTCCTGAAAAAAAATACATGGAAAATCTTTGGAAGAAGAAAAAGTTCAACTCCTGAAATACTTATTTTTACAGAAACCTGAATTTTATAAATGGATGAAAATAAAGATGTTTATACCTGCTAAAAAAAAAGGGGGGAAGGGGGGATCCTTAGTGTGTAGCCTATTCATTAATTTAAAGAATGTATCTAGTATTTATATAGCTTGTAAAGAGTAAATAAGGACCCCCAATGCTTTGGTTTTCAGTTGCGCACTAAACATTAAGTGTACTATTTCTAGACTCTGAATGTTGAGCAGTTTCTTAAAAGAAAGTCAAAACCAGAGTGTCAAATTGGGCAGCAATTAAAAAAATGTGGACCATCTACTTTGATAGATACATGTACATACTCCTATGCATGCACTAAACCCTATTTCTGGAGAAAGCATGAGTTTTGGTTTGTGACTGGAGTGTACAGGTATCAAAATTGTATGTCTAATTGTCAATGTGTCAGTTGCCTATCTCTGTCATAATTTGGCTGAAAGTTGAGCATACAAAAATGACCATGGAAATGTAGGTACTCTTCCTTCTTCTTTTTTTTTTCTTTAATCTCTGTATTTACCCAAAATAGCAATACATAAGGTCTTGCCAGCTTGGCAAGAAAGACCTTCACTGGTACACAACAGACATTACAAATTTGTTTTAAGTCGTTTCTGTTACAATTCTTCTGAACAATTTATCCAAAGAATTAGCTGCATGTAATCATACTTTATATTGCATTTTATAGAATAACAATTATTTTTACAGTGGAACTTTCGAAGACATGTTGTTCCCAGTAAACTTTGAGTAATGCTACACACAAATTAATAAATATAGAAAATAAAAACACAAGAGGTCATTAAATTTACAAAGCATTTCTGTTACAGACTATCTCTTTCTCCCATGACAAAACAACATTTATGCATCAGTACAACTTAGTAGCTCCTTTCAGACTTTATTCACAATCTCTCAGAGAGTCTCAAAAATCCATAAACTGTCAAGTTTTGGACTTCAATTTGAATGCCTGATTTGAGCAAAATCTACAGAAAATCAAAATGTATTTTAAAAGATACTTATGTACTCTATATCTAAAGTATTTGAAAGGTCTGCAGTTATTTCAGCAGAGACTGGAAAAAATTATGCAGAATAAATTGGCTCCACATCTGCTTGTTTCAGTTAACATAGGAAGACCCACTGTTTTGTGTTTTGCTAAATGCACACAACTTTGATCAAACCATTTCTCTCCTTCAATATGCCCTCACCCATATGAAGATGCACAAATGAATGTGCTTCCTTTTTTTCTAGAGAACCGTGAAATACCTACTTAAAGTGGAAACTGCAGAAAACTCTCTGATGTACAAGGGGATGAGCCAATTTTTCAAGAGTCATTTTTCCCGTTTTATTGGGGGAAGGGATGTTATGCATCCCAGACCAACCCCCTTTCACAATCACTTAATTTAGTTAGCTGCAAGCCGATCTCATACAAAGAATCTTTTAAGTATCTTAGAAAAAATATAGCACCTGTGTGAGGTTCTGTGGTGTGTTGCTCCTGTTCAGAAACAAAAAAGGCTTGGGAAAGTCACTGACTTTTGACAAGAAACTCATCAATATTCACTTTTAATCAAAGCTCTGAATCTGTTATCATCATGCTTTGATGATAACAAATCTTAGTTTTCCTAACAGTCTCCCTCCTGAAAAATCTCAAAATCCAACTTCTGGATCTGGAAATCCATCACCAAGCTACTGATGTGGAATAAATGGCAGAGCTGAGCTGACGTTAAATATAGTTAATATATTAGACAAAATACTTTTCCATTCAGCAAAAAACTACATAATTTCTGTTTCTTAGATTTATTAACTGAAGCTATCGTTTTCATAATGCATTAATAGCCTACAGAAGTTCAGTGGAAAGTGCTAATACATGTTTAGTGGAGAAGCATGATTCTCTATCTTTTACCAATTCTTTGATCTCTATATGCTTGCAAAACTATCAGGCAGCTCAGAGTTTCTAAGCTATCATGCTACCCTCACTAAAAATGTATCAGCAAATTACACCTGAGGTTTTAGAATCTAAAAAGTGGTCTGCTAATAGCATTGTAAAAATGAGCATATTTACCTATGTAAAATCATATGGAGCTGTAGAAATAAGTAAAATATAAGGCACAGTAATGTTTGCCCAGGTGTCTTCTATGACATGTTTCAGGAACATTTAAAAGGTGTTTATTAAGGTCAGATTAATTTGATTACTGAATCAGACCAAATTTTTTAATATGTGAGCAGTAATTTTAAGGACATAAAAACTTCTCTGTAACACTATGCACAGGCTTGAATGCTTTGTTGAAGTAAAGCGTTAGACAGCCTGTTAGGAAAAGTAGTAAAGAAGCAACCTGGAGACATGCTCAAAACAGCAATCTGTAACAATCATGGGAAGAGATACTAGGTCATCTGCTTCTACCCTTTGTGCCACCAGCAGATCGTGAATATTGTTTTTTCTTTCTATTTCCTTCCTTCTTTGTTAATTGCAGTATTTCCCCATGAAAACAGAAATGCATTTAAAGCCCATGTAATACATTAAAAGTAATACGCTCCTTTAGAACATTTCCATCATGAACATAATTCTTCATGATAATGTATTTAACTTTAGATGATATATCTATCAGAGTAGTATCAGACAGGAAATATTAACTCAGAACTTAAGCAAAAAACCCCAAAGATCTGCTTTTTGTTAAAATATTTAAAAATAATATTAATAATATTATTATTAATAATAATAAATGTTAAAATATTTAAAAATATTAAAACAGCTGAATCTGGACAATTGTTGATAAAAAAGGGTAACATTTTACTCAGCATAGCAGTTCTTTTTGGTTGCTCAGCATAACTTCTACTACCGTTAGATACACAAATAAACATAATTTTTAAATTACCATTTCAGAACAAACATATTCACAGGAAAGGAAACTACATTCTAGCATCAACAAAATGTTAACTACCAAGAAATTAAGAGACAGATTTTCCCTCAGTTACTCCACTGCAATCCTACTGAAGACAACAAGGGTATGTAGACAGAAAAAAAAAACCAAAAAGCCAAAACCCAACATGATCTTTATTGTGCATAAATCATACCATGATTGGCACAAAAACAACTTCATTACAATATGCTAGATTTATTCTGAAGGCTAGCAAGCCCATTTTTGATTGAAATTGAAATTCAAGCAAAAAGGTATCAAAATAACTGCATATAGTATTGAAGATAAAACTTTTCGAAGTAATTATACATCCACAAACTTTTTCAGACAATTATTTACTGAATAATGCACAAAGGATATGAATTTCAAAAGCAAAAAACGTCACTGTAGATATAAAATTCTGATTGAGGAATTTGCATTTTTTTTGTTCTAGACCATGTAGCCATTTGCATTTCAAAAAATAGTACTATTGCTTTCCATTTAGAGACAGCAGTTCCTTTAATCTGAGTATTTGGAAGAGCAATGCAAATATTAACAAGATGCACCTTCCAAGGAAATGCCCCAACTTCATCTTAATCTCAGTGAAAACTTGAAAAATTTGGCAGTTTGCCTAAGAACTTCAGCACATTCAGGAGATCAAGCCTTACGCATCATGAGACTCTTGAGCTCATGACAGAGAATGATGTTCAGCTGGTACTGAAATAGTTTCTCAATCCTATAAATGCTTTGACGCTTCACAGTATTTCCACATTCTGCACTGGGATAAAACAAGGACAATATGAAGTTCTAGTTTGTAGGAAACGACTTAAAAAAAGAAAAGACACATCCCAGACACCACAGTGATGATTTAGACACTGGCTTTTTGCCAACCATTCTTTTGTCAAGCCAAATGGAGACCTGAACCCTACGTACCACATTTTGTGAATTTCCTGCTGTTTCCACACTCACTCATGTTTATTTATTCTTCTTTCATTTTGATCAGAAATTAGTTCTGAACCTAAATATTTTTCACCAAACTTCTGTGAATACACCCTCGAAACCAATATTAGGTCTGAACAGACATTTCCAAACAGTCAAAAAAAAAATTGGAGGCAGAAACACATCCCCTACCAAACTCAGTGAAGTACATATGAAGATTTTATCCATCACTGAAATATAAACACATTTATAGTATAAGATCTGACAATCCTCATCCTTTTCCTGACCTGATATGATATTGATGTTGAAACTGCACTTGTCCACATATGTGAAAATCTATAAAACTGAACCTTAGTGGTCTTTTCCAAAACATGTATCCTCCTTAATTTTGGAAGTGGAAAGAATAACGCATTATACTAAAGAATGGAAGAAATCTGGAAATTGCAAAACAACCACTATACTTGATGACCAGTGAAGTAAAACCCACACATATTCATACAAAAGTCAAGTGAGAAGACAGATATAAAAAATCCTTTTCATTCATAAGCCACACAGTCTAGTCAAGTTTAGTTCCATGTCCTGCATACCAATTGCAGTAAGGATGAGCATTCTTTGTTGCATTTTTAAAGCCTGACTGAAAATCATGCTTTGAAAAGAGAAGGTATAAGGTGGTTTTCTGGTTTTTCACTAGAAGGTACTTATATTCTGTAATTAAAATAAAAATCTAATTTATAATACTTTTGCTTCTATTCCATAATAGGCCATATAGCAAATAAAGGGTATTGTTTCTCAGACTAAACTTAAGAAGGAGAAAATCTAGAATCTCATTCTAGGATATGTATTATTTTAGTATTGTCATGTTTAAAAATATCATTTGTATAATACAGAAAGCACAAAATATACAAACTATTTTAATTACATTACCTGGCCTGTGGCAAACCATAGCTGGTTCCTACTCCAACACGTGGTAAGCTGTACACAACTTTTTTCACTGTTGCTTGGTCAGGAAAATTAAACATAACAGAAGCTAAATGAAGAAGAGAAAATATGGACTAGTAAACCATCTGAAGAAGTTTGTTTCTCCACCTGCATATATTTTTACAATGTTCTTTGATTATTATTTGGGAAGAGAAGTCAAGTTCTACTTTCCTCCTCCTGGGAATCCAAGTTAGAACAGAACTTCCTGGCATATTTCATGCCTATGTACCATCAGCACTAACATTTTGTCACTAACTCTCCCATTTTGCAGAAGACCTGAGCAAGGCATCCTTCAGAGGCACTGAAGCTTACCATTAACCCATATAATCTCTTACCAGAGTGGGAAGCTGTTAAATAGCTGTCACTAAAACACACAGGACCAGAAATTGTCTAATTCCTTCTACAGCTGAAATCAAAACTCAGATATCAGAGCTCCTCAGGGCAAAAGACTACAGACACACGTCACAGCCGCTCAACTCTGATTCAGAATAGCGCATGCAGAAAACTGAGTGGATCCATTTATTGATCTGGTCCTTTTCAACTCAGAAAATGGAGCAGACAGGTGAGATCATAGAAAAAGCAGATTTCCTATCAAACATTTGAAGAATTTACCAATTGCAATGACCTGTTTTTATAAACAAATATCTCTACTATTCAGAAAGTGGTGAGATTGACTTATGCAACTTGATTTTAATATGAAATGCAATGAAAACATGGAAGGGTAAGAATTACCAAACAGACACGAGCACTTTATCAAAGGAATCACAGATTCTAAGTTCTAGAATTAACAACACACAAAATAACTACTAGCATATTTTTATGCAACAAAATAAACAAAAACATACTTCTGTTTGCCATAAACACTTCCAAAGCTGTGTTCTGGAGAAGGTAGCGTCTTGAAAAAACAGCCCGAATCTCACTGAACATCCATTTTCCATGAAGGCCTTCTGTATAGGCAAGGACCTTTAAAAAAAGTCAAGGTAAGAGTTAATATAATTAAACTATTGCATAAGTACATAGTAAATTTCACCCATTAACGAAGTAAACTTAAGTTATTTGTATCTCTTTAACACCTAAAAACAATGACTTAAAACATGAACATAAATGTTTTTTTAAAAAATACAATGACGTATAGCTGTTAGAAGAATATCATATGTACTGTAACATGATACTCCTAAGATATTTCTTGTAAATCACATTAATTTATTTCCTCCAAACTCTACAAGCAAATACAAGGTAATGGACTCAACTGCAATTATGTTTAGTTGTATATTCTTACAACACTCTGCATCACACATTTATCATATATCGGATAACAGATTTACTTCTGAGACTATCTTATGCAAAGTGCAACCAAAATGATATACCTTCTTATTCACATCCACTTCAGGGTCATACTCCCTCCATTTTATTAATAAATATAGAAATTAGCTAGAAGAGTACGTTGACACAATATTTTTTCTAAAGTTAAGTACTACCTGTAATATCCCAAACTATGAACAAAATTTAACAATTTGTATTTTTGCATTTTAAAATTAATGTTTAAAATAGTTAAAAGTAGCATTTATTTCAGTATGTTTTTTTTTTTTTGAATGAATACTGAATATTTTCAGTATTCAGAAATGTATCAGTTTCTCAATTGAAGGTACTGTTTTAAGACTAGATAGCAATACCTAAATTATTTTTTTCACTCTTCATTCATTGTCCTGGATGTTCACAAAAAACAGACAAAAAAAGACACAATTTAATCAGGTGTCAGCTTTATTAACTTTTCTCATCTGTGAATTATCCTCCCAGCAGTATCATGCATTGAAGAACTACCCTTTTCCAATGCTTTTCATCAGCTGGAAGGTTGTTTTCAGCTCTCTGCCCCTGCTTAGATGGGCTCTGTCCATAGCTGAGACCCTGACTTCATGCTAGGAGGAATCAGGGATGGTTATCATCCCCTCACAACACCCATCTGCATTTCTTAGGCTCTGTAGACTACACCTTTCCCCTACGCTGCAGTTACTGAGAATGCTGCAGCTTCAGTGAAAAAAAGTAACACAATGAAAACCTTTGCTAAAGGGAAATGCAAAAACAAGGTTTCAGATTGGAAAGACAATTTCTCTGTTCTCTGTTAGGTACGTAGAAACTGTTGGTACATCGGCTTGCAATGCTTTACTTACTCAGTTGAGGTCTTTCTGTTATCATGACCTCCAACTTCTGAAAACGGAAATGTTAGGGAAACTATGTTGCTGCTGTCAACGATCTTTCATGCTTGAGATAATGGAAATTATATTCCCTCATTTTTTTCACTGATGTAGCCTCAATTTTGTGACATGTCTTCATATATGAAAAAATTGATTTAAGTTCGTACACTTGATGCTAAAAGAGCTCCACAGATTTTTGTCAACTTGTTCTCCATGACCTTTTTCTCATAACCATTATGAGTCTATTTCAGAGCTGAAAGTAACAGCAACAATACAAGTATGCCTCAGCACACTTAAGAGGATTCAAATGGTGCCTCTGTCCTTGATGGAAACTGGACAGAGGAATACACTGAGCCCTGTGTTCTGCATATATGAGAAGTTTCAGACAAAACTTAGAGCAATACTGTGGCTGACAGCCCCGTTTTATGCAACTCAGCTCTCTACACTAACTAAACACAGCCTTGAAGAAGGAAAGCAGGCTGATTTCTTTGGAGATCCCCAGACACATGCAAGAGACTATATGTTCCCTCCATCCATTTATAAGCCAGCTGTGGAATTACTACCTCATACGCTTAAGTCTTGCAATGGTTCAAAATCTGCACCTGACTTTTTGCTTTAAACCCTGTTGACTTCAGCTTCTTGCCACTAGATCTCATGACACCTTTGTCTGTGAGATTAGAAAGTCTTCTAGTATCAGATAGAGACAGATTTCCTTGTGTCAGTAATTACAGAGTGCTTGGCTTTCTCTTTGATAAGCTAAATAAACCAAATTTTCTTTCAATCTTTCACTGAGATCAGATGCTAGGATACAGCTGGTATTGTGTATGTGAATTTCAGATGGCTAAGAACAATGACCGAACATTTCAGCAGTCTCCTTCTTTGAATGCATTCTGGTGCTATCTGATATGTAATTTTTGTAAATACACAGGTTCTTATGATACACAGAGAAAATAGGGAAGAAAATGCTCTAGCTAAAAACGCTAAAAGATGAAAACAGTCTCCAAGAGACAGAAGTTTGAAACGTATATAGCTGCAACCAGATCTACAGCAGCCAGCAGATTTGCCAAAGAATTAGCTGCTTGACAAAACACCATGCTTCAGGAATTGACTTTTTATTTCAAAAGAGTTTCTAGTTTCCCATTTTTTTTTCTAAAGAAAAATGTTTAATACCGACTATATTCTGTGGATTAACATCTTAGATGATTCACAGTAATAGTTTTACAATGTCTTAATGTATACCACAGCTTAGTTGCTATAGATCAACACTAAAAGTCCATTGTATACTAACCATATACTGCTTTTTTCTTCCTCCTCTTTTTACTCAAATATAAACCAAGTGTAACTCCACAGAGGTACATTCATCCTTTTATGACATTAATGACTTAAGAAAGCGCTCCAGTAAAGCAGATAGATAGGAAATCAGAGGAAAGGAAGGAGTCTGTAATTCAATTACTGTCAAAAATTACACTCTTCTTAACTATTAGTCCTACAAATATCAGATTATCATGTTGATATCAAATCATAGAACTTATTTAAGTATTTCTGTTGTATTGTTTCCTGTCCAAAATATACTACCCAATTTTGCCATCCTCCATAACATCTAACACTATTTTCAAGCATTCATTACTAGGTATCTAAGTTTGCAACAGAAATTACTGACATAGCTGCAAGATTCTTTCTTCTTTGTGTTGTAAAAGCCAAACCAAAGTAATTTTTCTGAATTTGAATCTTTTAAAACGTTCATACTTTTCTTTTAACTTCCATGATGATTTTTAGCGTCTCACTTTCTCATATCACGTGAATGAATGCCTGCATGCATTGTATCTTAAAACATGGAAATAACCACTTCATTCACCAAAAGACACTGACATTATGTTACCTACTTATCTAAAGCCAAAATTACCATGTGCTCTATCCAATATCTCACTTTTTGTAACTAAAGTCAGTATTCAGTATTTTGATAGCTTTATGAGTTTTTTCCTAAAAACAGTCACGAAGACTTTTTGTTCTTAATTGCTAAAATTTAACCATAAAGCACGGAATTCTAGGTGTATCTTAAACAAGTTGGTTTTAATAAAATAAAACCCAACCAACCAAAGTCTGTATTTGACTGGGCAGTCTTTTAATTTTTAATATCAACTGTGATTGTTTGGTTTAAAGTTCACTTCTCCTTACGAACCCCTTTCACTTACTCAGAAACATGGCCATGTTTTAAAGTTAGTAATGGGTCCACTGAGCAAACAATAGACCAAGAACAAAAATTTGCTAGGATGCACTGCAGTAAAATGAAGCTGTCACCCTGACAGGGAAATGGGAACTCTAAATCTCAGGATTCTGCGATATGAAAAAAAAATCTATTGGTGACACTTACTTTGATTAGACTAGTAAAGCATCTTGAGATGCTCAGATGGAAAGATCTACAGAAGAGAAGCAGAACCACTACTTAAGTGCTTTCCTCTTGGCTCAAATGTGAAGGCTCCATTTTAATTTTATTTCTGATATGATCAAGATATCTCCCTGTGGATTTCCTTTTTCAATTAAAAGTTAAGGCATTCTTAATCATAAACATACTTCAGTAATTATTCAGTTATTAATAATGTTTTAGTTGTTAATTAACTCCTGGAATTTTGAGATACTGCATTAACAAGAATACCAGAATTATTAGTTTCCATTTTGCTAGAATTTCTGATAGATTATAGGAAAAACACTTAGTGGTTCATAACACTTTCTGGTATCTCATAGCACCAGACACAACATGCAAAAAGATATTCTGGCCCTTTTGATTATTTTTTCTGGAACTGAAATAACCACAAAATCATGTGCTACAAAGAAATTGAGGAAAGCAGCCTGTACAAGCCCTATCTATTCTCACACACAAACTTCATGGTAAGAACAGTCACTTCTCCAGTGTGTTGCAAAAAATTGTTTCTTATTACAAAATATTTCCTTTTTTTCAATTAGCCCTTTGAGGTGATTCATTAATGCCTATGTATATGAATTTAATCTACTGTTTTCAATAGGAGTTCATCACTTGTATTTTCAAACAAGATTTCTGGTTCAGGGTATTTTAATTCTAACCTGATTCATCAAATAATGGATCAACTGATACTTGTAACATCTGTGAATCTTTGTTTAGTGCAAAATGCATAAATCCATTAACATGCAATATAACTGGTTCTGTGGGATTTTTATTTTCAAAGCACTTATTCCTGATTTTGTTCATTATTATTTCCCTTTTGTACTTTAATACTGTCAAGCAACAAAAGCAGTAAGGAACATGGTTGGCTTGTACTCATGTATTATACTGAGGTGGTTTTTTTTATCTGCATTTTCACAGATACATTTCAAAGTTCCTACAGATTATTTTTTTTCAAAGTCTGAAAATGATCCTCAGTCATGCTTTCTGAAAATAAATAAATTTTAAAAATGGCCATTTCCTGAAATTAAATATATTTTTTCCTTTATCAGTAACCAAAAAAGCTCCCAAAAATACTGCGGTACTGAGGACACTTTTTTATTCTATAAAGACAGTTTTATCTGTTTAAGTGTATCTACTACTATCTTTAACCTGGACAATGCTATTCTGCTAGTACATTAAAGAAAAGAACTTTGTCATGTCCTTAGTTTAGACATCAAAATCCCATCTATCTGTTAGACAGCTCTGTTACTCGGCATGCAGGGTATTGTCTTTGCCATGTGTCACTTATTTCATTTTCTTTTTCCTCTACATAGACAATAAACTTCTATGAATTTCTCCTTTTTCCTCCTTCTAAGTTTACTTTTTCTACTTCTTTAACTTTAATCTTTTACATTTCAAGAAGTATTCACTCTACATTTGAACAGACTTGACTAAGGTCCAGTGGGATGCTGTTGCATCCTGGTAGCCTAACCCAAAGCAACCTTCCATCTTTTCTTTGATTCAAAGGTTTGGAGGCATGCGCTTAAAGGCACTGTATTGCATATTCACAATCTGTACCTCCAACAGTCCAATAGCCATAACAAATTTTTCAGGTCTCTCTATTTTCCAGTGTTTTAAGTGTTCTGAATTATGTGTCCAGTTCTGCAGCTTCCACCAAACTCTGCATGTCTTCCTCAACACTAACTACAACTATTTTATTTATGCACTAACTATATGCTGTGCCTTTATGCCATTTTTTTAAAAAACTAAGCTTGCAAAGTTGTGTTTCTTCCAATACAAAATAAGCCCTTGTGATCCACATATACAGTGGTGCTTTAGTCTGAACAGGATTTTTGTTTGTATTTCATTCTTCATTCCCCATCACCAACTTCAGTTGGAAGACAAATTACCTGTGAGAGCCAAGTATGAACCTATCTCTCTTATGTGTCTCAACCTTGAATGAAAGAGAGGAAGACGATATCTTGATTCACTTCAGTTACACTGCAGTTCCTACACCTATGCTATCAAAAAGAACAAAAGTAAAATAGTCCTGGTGTTCCAGATTTCCAGGTCAGGAGCCTGCATATAGTTTCTCATGACAGACTTTTCCGTTAATGCAGTTAGTTGGCAAGGAGAGAAGAGAAACTCTCTGAAGCTCCCTCATCCATTCTTGTCAAATGAATATTTAATATTCCCTAAGGTCGAGAAAGTATTTTCTACAATAAAATTCTGTTGTAAACTTAAAAAAGAAGATATATTTTTGTTAGCCTGATACTATCCTCCTGAAAAATAGCCAAACACAGTTGTGATGGGCATGAACTATGCAAAAGGTTCTGCCTTCCTGTTGTCTGGTGGAAACTGTAGCTCCTGCTTTGGGTAGATAATGAGCTAAGAGGTCCATAATGAAAAATCTAAGATCTATATTTGTTGTCACCTCAGCTTTTTTGCACATGAATAGGCAGGAAAAAAAAAAAAGCCAAGGAAGTGAAGAAAAAATTTAATTTTCATTGTGGGAAAAGCTAACACCCTTTATAGTTATATTTGAAACAGCAGGATATAGTATGTTTCAGTCACAAAGCAGCAGTTGATTTCGTATTAACCATTTCATGGTAATCATAAAATTCATGCAATTTACCTGGTACATAACCTACATCAGTGTCTTATGAAATGCTTTCAAATTTGCAACCTCAGATACCCTGCCAATAAAACATGGAGTACTTCACAAAAACAAATCACAGTGAACAGATATTTCATCAGAGATCTGTCTATAGCCAGCTACAGAAGAGTGCACATGCACCTGACCCAGACAAACAGTAGGCATTCATAAATTAGTTTAGCATCATGGTACACTTTTAGAAGTTATAGAATCACAGAATAGTTTGGATTGGCAGGGACATTCAGAGGTCATCTAGTCCAACCTCCTTGCATTCACCAGGGGCATCTTCAACTAGATTTGGTTGCCCAGAACCACAAGAAACACCTGAAAATGATTACAGAAAATCATTCTCTCCTGACAGTGATTAGGATTTCCCTTTTTCATACATTTTCTAGCATCACCATTTGCTTCAAAGAAAATATGAAATTCTGAATGCAGATCCTCATAGGTTAAAAAAATGGCGTCTGTACACATACATCAAAGCTTTCTTCTCCAGAACCATCTGACAACATGGAGCTCACTACAAGTAAGTAGCAAGACTGCATGATTGCTTCATATATTCTAAATGCAGTCTGAAATGACAGACATTAATGGCATGGAACCAGACTCTAAAAATTTATGAAATACCATATTGAGTAAGCATTATATAATTACAAAATGTCTGATGAATATGATCAAATTTCAGATTTAGCAGGAAAAATATGCACACACTATAACATGGGATATATCATGTCAAGATATGTAAATGTATAAAAGAAACATTAAGAAATTTCAAAATCAGATAACTTCAAAGAATAAAACACCTTGTACTTTCCTTTTCTGAAATGAGAAATAAGGACAGTTCAAATTAATTTAATATTCTAGTGTTTCATTGACTTCTTACTATTTTCTTTTTTTATACACATTTAAGCAACCTTAAGAACATCCTCTCTTCCTGAATTCCCATAGTCACATAAGAATATACACTTTTAAAATCTTACCAAATACCATGTTATAATTTTTTCTTTGAACACTTTGGTTTAGTAAAATGTTCTCTATTTCTCCTTACGTTAAGGCCTCCTTTTCCCTTATAAAAACCTTCTATCTCAAATGTTTCTTTATTTGTAAGGCTCTGCTGGATGAGCTGAGTATTATATGCCATATAATTTCTTCATTCACATCAGTAAAATCTTTCTTAGAACTTTTTTTTTTTTTTTAAATAAATATTGGCACTCCTGCTTCATTTTTCTCCTCCTCTCAGGGATCTAAAAAATGCAGATATTATTTTTGTGGTTTTGGGCCCTACATCCTTGCCAAATTTTCTCAGCTTATACTTCTACTTTCAATGTTTTTTTAAGCTTTCAAGAGGCCCCTTGTCTTGAAACATGAGGTTCTGTTCGCCCCAACCTTCTCTAAGTCTGATTTCTCTGATCAGCATAGAGCTTCAGTATCCATTGAAACAATGCCCACTCAGCTGACACTAACTGAAGCCCTTATTCCCACATTCATTTTCAGTCATCTTAAAAACTATTTGAAGTTGGCCCATTTTCAGGCCATTTTCTTCTTTGTATTGGTAAAATGGTTTTGCAGCAATTTTTGAGGTTCGACAGTGAGTTTCATGGCTACATTTCATGCTGGAGCACAACCAAAGCCCTTC
>JBCJKH010057796.1:23226-36447 GCA_039877255.1 Loriculus beryllinus
GGCCCCTACAGGTTGGGGTTTGGAAAAGGGGGGTTTTTTTTTTCTTTTTTTTTTTTTTTTTTTTTTTTTTTTTATTTTTTATTTTTTTTTTTTTTTTTTATCCCAGCTGTAGAAAACACCATCTAATGAACCTGTCTGGGGCTGCTGTCCCCATCCTGTCAGGCATGTCAGGAGATGACAAGCACTGGGGACAGGCCGCCGCCAGTCACAGACAGGCCTGCCAGCTGGAGAGTTCAGCCCCAATCTAATCACACCACCAGAAAATAACTTTCACGCTTGCAGTCTGACAGGATGGGCTCAAGGAAAAGAAGGAGAAAAAAAAAAACACAAATAAAAAAATTAGGATTGAGACAATGCTTTTTGTTCCAATTACATACCATTTGAGAGGAGGGGGGAGGAAAACATGTAAAAACTACTAGCAGTTTATGCTGATTTCCACTAGTGGAACTGTTTCTGTCTTTCCTTTAACAAAAAGAAGGCCAATAAAAACATTAATGCCAGCAGTTACAGAAGAAGTGAAAATGAGACAGTATTTGTGGTACCTGGATATGTTTTTCCTGCATTTACTGCTATGTATACACACTCTTTTCCAACATATATATAGATATAAAAATATCTGTCACCACCGGCAGAGCTATAGTTACAAAAATGTGTGACTAATGGTATGTGCTTTTATTATTTCCAAGCAGCTGAGTTCACTGAATATTATATCTCTTCATAACCATCACTCAAGGGTTTGTATTATCATTTGGGCAAAAGCTCCCAAATGTCTAATGGTGGGGCTGTTTGTGCTCCTAAAATGGAAATGAATATTCATACACTAAAAATAGCAATTAAAAAAAAAGTACTAGAGCTCATGGCCTCAACATAGGTGGTTCAAAGGAGCTGTACTGAAAAGGTAGTAATATACTGGAAGACATCCTGTCTTTCTCAATTGAAAATTGCCAGCACAGACCTCTGCTCCAGAAATTTAATAATCAAAAATTGCTAACGTATATCTCTGTGCCAGAAATCTAATAATCAATAAATCCACAGAAAGAAAGAGTGAAAATTATTGCTTAAAAAATGTAATATGTAGCCCTCCGACAGCATTAAAACAAATTATTAAGTATAGATGTAAATTAAAGTACTTAAAAATAACACATTCAACTAAAATGAATGGGCAAAATGTTAACTAAGCAAATCCTATCTACTCTTAAACATAAATCAAAGTATATTTACTTTCTACTGTATGTATCTTAATATGTACATCATAGTAAATAATTCGCATTACTCGGAAGGTAACTGGAATGGAAAATGACTGGTTCATGCAGTACTTAGTAAATATTTTAGGAAGAAATTGTGAATGAATATAGGTCCATCTAAACCCTATAAAATAATAAAACATGAGTATTTGTTATTGCATCCTGCCATTCATTCACTCTCTGCTGACATTACAGATGTCAGAAAATCTGTTTAAAAACTTGCTATCTCTATTCATCTTTGTTTCTGGCATGAAACACAGACTATAATAATCTTGTCAAGCCCACATTTAGACACTAATTTATGACCCTCTGCTACAATTTAGAGAAAATTCATACATACATAACTCTTTTAAAGCAAACTATGACCCCAGATGGAAGGGCAATATCTAGATTTAGCTGACAAATATATGCTGACTAAAGCCATGGCTACCCTGATGTTTCTGTACGGATGAGATGGTCCAAACCAGTAAAAGGTATTAACATTTTTTATTTTTAACCTGAAGACTAATCAGGTTTGTTTGGTGTGGTTTTTGTTTTGTTTTGGTTTTTTTTAATCTATTTTTGAGATATTAGGTTTCAAGCCAAGCATCATCTCACTTTCCTGGGAAGAGAAAAGGAATCATTTCCTTGACAATTTAGACTACAGCTAGAGAAAACAGGAGTTGAGACTGGATGCAGCTCCCACTGCCAATGCCATCAAGAAGTGGTGACCCTCGACCTTTCAGCAAAGCCTAAAACTCCCCAATAGGGACCCAGCCTGCAAAACTCATGTAGGAGGATACATAGCAGAGCTGGCCACTACTCAAAACCTATCCATAGACTTGAGAGAACAAACTCAAACAGAAATGTGTAACTGCTTACATACAAATGGAAACATCTGCTCTTAGAAGTCTAGATACAGATGCACTTCTGTAAGGAACCTAGATACAAACATAAATATACCTCAACCTACAATTGCCTAACTACCCGTGAAACCTGAAAAATGGCACAGGAGAAGCAAATGCTGCCACAAAACCTGTTAGTTCTTGGATACATAAGCTACATAGGCTGCAAAAGTCCTATAGAGAGCAGGAAATAAGAAATCTGTTTGGGTTTGTTATTGTGCTGGGTTTTTTTAGGAATTTTATTTTAATTAATTTGATTAAAAAAATTGAGAAAAATATGCTTTTTATTGGAGAAACAAAGGTACGTGACACTGGTCATGGTGACAGTAAGCCAGCTGTCCAGCTGTGCCTGTCAAATGTATAGATTGACATGATGAAGGGCAATGATACTGATATATTTCCTATCTCCTATATTTGGTATTTTTGTATGACATTATAGATTGATGCAGTGTCTTATCTTTATTGACATTCAAAGGGCTTACTACACATTGACCACAGAAACTCAGTCAGCTGTTGATTTAAGATGGGGAAACATGCATATCATACACTAATTAGGCTATGAAGTGGTACAGAATTGTACATCCATCTGAAATTCCAGAAATTTCTGCTAGACAGAATGTAATTATTAAAATTGAAATTTTACCTGAACATCAGCTTACCATGCTTTTAATAATTACAGATTATTAGATTTAAAAGCCTCCAATTGAAAAAGAAAAGCTGTTCTATTTGAAAATAACTGTAATAATAAATTAAAAAAACCCCGAAAAAACACTGACTTGAAACACCATTACTACAGGTTTTTTTATCATAGACAGTATTTTTCCCCAAACCATCAAGTACTATTTTATCGTTAGCTTATATACTGCTGCTTTATGGTGGTTTTATTTAATTTATTTCATTCATGTTGAAGCAGAGAGCTCTGGCCTCTTGACCCCAATTTTCACTTAAAGAAACAAATTTCTTTTTTGCAAACTAACTCAATTTTTCTCCTGTCAACCTTTAGCCTCACTTTAAAATATTAACCTTTTTCCTATCATGATAAGCATCCAACTTTCTTCTATCCAAATTTAATGTTAATCACCATATCTTGTGATAATTTTATATTCACTTTTAGCTACCTCTGTCAAGCACACAAAAGTAATTTAAATCTATACATCCTCTTGGAATGTAGTAGCACTGGGAGCATATCTGTAGATACGAAACCGTACAATCCCCATGAAAAAAAATTCTTTTTTTGAGTACTTATTTTTTTTTCCATTTTGTACTCTAAAATGTTAGCTAAAAGACATGTTTCTCCTTTGAAGGCAGAACAGGAAACTGAGACAAGACTAAAAATACACTTCCAAAACAGAGAGCAATGCAAAATTACCACAATCACTTGCCTGCCTTTTCTGCCAAAAATCATTAGGCAAAATTAAAATACAGCAGAATTAGGGAGAGGAAGCCTGAACTGGAAGGAATTTTTTCCTACATTTATTTTGATGCTATCTCACCAAATTAACCGAATGAGCTCCATCGGTTTTGTTGACAGAAGAACCCATTTTATATAAATGACTATAAATAATTTAAAACTTTAACACCACAGGAAATAAGAGATTTTTTTTTTTATATCATCTCTCTAAAAGCAGTATCTAAATAAGATACTATAAATATTAATGCTGACTTTGAACTTATTTGCAAAAATATTGAGTGCTCTAAACAGCTGTTACACCTGGAAGTTTGAAGTAGAAGCCGGAAGTACTTCAGAGAGTCCAAATTTGTTTCACACACAGGTACCCAGTCTCAGGTACCTACCTTACTTGCTTTTCCCATGGAAGAGTGTTTCATCCATGTGTAACTGCTGAGAAGAAACACCTGTTTGCTTCAGGAGGCGAGCTAGGTATGTACTTTTTCCTTCCTGGTATTAACCACTTACCCTTAAAAACACACATGGTATCATTAAGAGATTGCAAAACATAAATGAAACAAGGCTATAATAATTTGTGAAATACCTCAGTGAATGAAAACAGCAACCCTCTCTTCATTTCAGTCGTTCAGTGCAACTGTACCATACTGACACAAGTCTCCTGCATCATTATGTTGTAGCAGGTTTACCATGGAGAATAAGATAATCAAGCTGTACTTTAAAAATACCTAGAGAGAGGTATTCTTGGAAGAGCTTTATAAAAATCAGTTGGTTTCTATTGGAACAGATATCCCTACCAGCAGGAAAACTTCAGGTACTTTTATTATTTATGAAAAAATATGACTTTTTTACAATGGAAAATGTCAACTAGTTTTATAGAAACCCAAACACTTGTAATACTTTCTGTCATTTTATAGTGGAATGAATCAAAAAAACTGACTTTTCAAACTTATTATTAAAACTTAGAGTATGGGAAAAGTCAGTCTGGTCCTGCTGGGATCTTTATTATGTCATCTTTATTATGTCACTGACCAAAATACTCCTAAAAAGATTTAAACTTTTTGTAAGCTTACATCAAATAACACCAGCAAGTAACATTTTCTTACCTCAGTACAGACAAACTAAAAAGATCCCAACTGAAAAGTTAAACAGTCCAGGATCAATTTTACATGAAAACATCAGTTCATGTAAAGCAGAAAACCTGCTTAGGGGTAATGGTTGTCCCAGATGTGTCAGGTTCTCACACTAATGAGCTCATTTGTCCACTAGAGGGCAAAGAGGTGGAAAAATTAGATATTGAACTGAAGCATCATAAATTTCAATAAATATTTCAAGCAAAACTGCTTATAGTATAAACAATAACATAACAGGAACACAAAATTAGCTGTAATATATTAACTATCTGAGTTTTTCTACACGATGACCCCACTTGGATGATGGCAGTACTTTAATACCTCTGGAACCCATAAATGTCTAAGTATTTTCATGGACATCAAACTGCAAAAGGTTTGATCAGAATTGCAGAGCTGCTTGTTTTTAGCAGGACAGAGCCTTATCCAAAACCCACTGAAATAATTCCAGGTCTTTCCACCAATTTCAGTAGATCTGAATTGAAAGGAACTCTCTAATTGGAGAAACATCATTAAAAAGTAGAAGTAGCATTAAGTACAACAAAAGCAAGAGAAAAAGAAAGTGAGCATGTTACTATTCAAATTACTAGGTGATAAGAGAAGGGACATTGGATAAACAAAAACACAGCCATAATATCCTGCTTTTTTAAAGTGTTTCTGCATTCTGTAATTACACACTGAAAAGTGGGAATGTCATACAATGAAGGCATCATTGTTTTGTCAGGACATCCCACCGCTTCCCTGGGCAGGGTTTAGCCTGCAGTTTAGTAAGAACACATCAGTTCAGATACTTGCCCAAAACTTTCTATTGAGCCAGTTTTGAAGAGTCAGTGTGTTCTGCTCCACTTAGTTCAGGTTATGTATAAAGAGTTCGGGCATCAGAAAATGATATTACTTACATAACAATGAGTCAAGCAAACTCATCTGAGAATCCCATTGTCAAGCTGGATTCGTTCTTGGTTGCGTAAAATCACCAGTAACTACAAGCCACCTGAGCCATATGCTATGTGTTGACATTGTAAAATTGAGGTGTACAGAATTTTCATTAGATAAAAAAATGCAAACTTGGTTTTGTCTGCATTTTACCTGCAAAGCTAAATACATTTCCTAGGCTTAGGTGGCTGCGGTTAAAGACAGAGTTATGAAAAATTCCACTGTGCTCTTCTGAGCATTGCTAATCGTAGCAAAACAAAATCTCCTCAGGCAAAGTGCTTTTGTGTCTGCCTCCTTCCCCTTTAAGCTCAAAAAAGTCAAACAAACCATACACTGAGCCATGATGGGACAAGTAGAACACTTTCTTCATGACTCTTGATCGGTTCTGCAGGGCTTTATTGCAAGACATGACACTGCTAAATACTGGAACAGTATTTAAGCCAACCTAGGGGAAAGGTAGAGACAATGGACCAACAGACTTCTTTCCTTCAGGATGAGAAGTGGATATTAGGACTAGAATTTTCCCATCCTCTCAACAAACGTTTACCATATGTACTGCAAAAAGATGATGCTGATGTTACACAGCCTAATCACTAGCACTGTGATCAAATCACTACGATGTGTCAATACATTTTTTTAATTTATATTTAAAATAGAAGATGCAAGATTGACATAAATCTCTCCAGTCAGGTATCTTCTGAAGTCTGAATTTGCTTTAGCAACAACTGCTTTGAACATAAAGAGAAGAATTCACAAAGGTTATCTGATCATTGCCATTGATAATTATTTATTGATAATGGCACTGATTTTAGACTTTTAAATATAAAAACTGAACTACATACTATGAATAAGTAAAATCCACAAAAAAGGAACATGATCTGAACTATTAAGCAAGGATAACCCAGTTTCTAAGTTACATTGTTGAAGCAGGTTATTGCGACACATACTGCGATAGACCTTACATGAGATCCTACAGATCACTAAGAACACCCTTGTGATGAACCTGAACAGAGTCCTCTGGTCCTGTGAGGCTCCTCACAGCATCATTTGATTCCTCAACAGTGCAGCATTCACCCTGCTAAAACAACCTTCTCATATTCTTGTGTTAATATAACAAAGCGTAACACTGAACAGAATTGCTATCTACTCTTTTCACGTACATATTTATCACTGATGGGAAAACTCGCTGCAATAAAGTACAACCCCCTCACACCTAACCCAGCTCCCGACCCCCTTCCGTCCTACAGTACTCCTCTCTGTTTATGTTGCTATTAGGCATGAGGTAGCAGAAAAAATCCTTCTACCCCAGTGTCTTGGTTTCAGACTGCCAGTGAGTGAGCCTGTGCTATTGACCTTAACTGTTCTTTCTGGAATTCTGTATATGCCTTTCACTATATGTGAGAAGTTTAGTTTAAAAAATATACAACTTTATGAAATCAAACCCAATTTTCACTAATAGAAACAACAATCAATAGAAGCATATTCCCCACTATTTTTTTTTCCTTATCTAACTGCAGGTTTTCCTCTGTGTCCCTTACAGTACTAAAGTTCTTAAAAAAAACCTTTTTTTTCTATCCCCAACAGAGAGCAGCTGAGAAATTAATTTCTTTTGGTTTCAAAACTTTGGAGTTATTTTTACCAGTTCAGAAAAAAAATTAAAAATCCTCTGTTAACTTCACCAAAACCACTCTGAAATAAACACAGACATCAAGGAAGCTGAACACTTTTGAAGGTTTTAAATCTTTGAAGGTTTAAAATCCAGAATCCATTCTCTGAATAAAAGTCAATATATGTTCTTAATTATCTAGGTCCCTGACATTCCTTTTGAAATTATAATGTGCACAGAGAAAACATCATTATCAGGTGAAAACATTGTATAAGTATAGAATATTTAAATAAATTTTAAAACTGTATTATATACCAAGATGTTTAAAAGCAAATAGGATACTTCTAAAACTGCATTCTGCGGTAAAATCAGCTGCTACTTGGAGAAAGTATAGAAAATAGGGATGGTAATTGAAATTATTGACCCAGTGATAACTCTCTGAGTAAGCAAAACTTGACTGCAACAGGAATTATACTTAACAATGCAGAATTGGTCTGCACAATTGCCAAATGACTTCCCGTTTTTCAAATTTTTATATTAAAACCTAGTAAAACCTTGATATCTTGATATAATTTTATGTTGTCACTAATGTTACAGGACACTCCAGATTGCCTTTGTGTTCGGAAGGAGCCCTTCTGCTGACATCTATTATGTACAGTCTGCTTCCATTTGCAACTGTGCAATGCAAACAATGAGTAGGGAGCGACCTGTTCAGTTCCATACCACCAACAGATAAAACTGCCGAGTTGGGAAGCACAATTAAAGACTGCAACTGTGATAAAAAAAGCACATCCCACCAGTTTACTGTTCTGACCACAGGAAGACTGCAGGAGTAATAGCCATTGTGTGCTTATTGAAGCAGGGAGGTGACTAAAAAGTGCCCTGTCAGTTTTCAGCTCTGTCTTGCCAGCTGCATTAAAATGCAGCCCTGAGCAATTTTTTTTTTTTTTTTTTTTTTTTTGTGTCTGGAATTTCAGGAGCAGAGAGTACAAAAGAGCTGATGAGCAATGAATGCTTCACCCTTCCTCAATTAATCTTGTCTCTCTACCTTTGCTTTTGCTTTCCCTCTACATGAAGGTAATAATGACACCCTCATCCATTATCCTTTTATCCCTGTTATTCTCGTGAAATTGCTTAATAATATGTTACAGATTCGTCTTCACTCACATAATTCTTCCTGTCATTTGCAGTATATCATCCTGCAAACACACAGCCCACTTTCACTGGCCGTTCTTTGAAGATTATTGTCAGTGACATCTTCAGGATGCGTTTGGAATCTGGAGCATCATTTCCGTTGCGATGGGGAATTACACTGACTTATCTGTCATTGCCAAAAGCACAACAAGCAATTCAGTGTTAATGCAAAGGTAACACAGGTTTTTATCATGCCGCCAGAACAAGAGCTCTTGTAAATTTATGCTAATATGGCCCTTTTATAGTTTAATAACCTCCTCCCCTACTGGAAAAAGGGGCACATGCACACACACGAGCACACACATACACACACTTACCCACACACGCTGTAGTTTAATAATCTGTGTCACAGTGTGGTAGGTAATTTGTAGCTGATCCTCTTGTAATTATTTACTTTAAATCTTTTTATGAACACTAATCTGATATAGTACAGCGGATCTCCAGTTTTGTTAGATACATAGAAATTGTAAGAAAAAACTGAACAGCTTCTATTTCTAACAGTAGGTATCAGCCATAAATAATTCCCGTAACAATAATTCCCTATTTTTCAACAAAATAAAAACAGATAAGGTTTCGGCTGGGTTTTTTTCTTTCTTTCTTTTCTGCAAGGTTATGGCTGCTGATTCCATTTGCTTTCCTCATCAAGAAATCCACAGTACTACAAACGAGACCTTCTCCCTGATCCAGGACAGCATTCCAGAGGGACCCTGGCGATCCTGCCTGCATGCCAAATCTGACAACACATGACAAGCTGGTTGGCGTGCAGTAATTTGACTAATTATACCGGATTAGAGCATATTAATGCAAGCTGTTTTCTCCAGAGTTAATGACCTGCTGACTGGGTTCTGTAAGGCCCCACTAGGTCTACAGACAGCTAAAAAACAAAACCCTGCTTTCTAAGCCCTCGTCATTTCGCATCAGCAAATGAGTATATCAAACTACTGAGCAGCAAAATTCAAGCGACATTTTGTGTGCTACAAACCCATGCAGCTTTCCCTAACTTTCCACCTCAAGGGTTTCTTTGATATAAAATTAAAATCTATTTTTTTTCTCATTTATTTCCTTCCTGCAATGCATATAAATGCATATAAATATTCTAGAGGCAAATGCCTCTAGAAATGGAGGATTTTTTTTTTCTCTGGATTTTCCCCCATTTTTTTATTAATGAGCCCAAGGGTAAGAAAAATAACTTTCAGTGACTATAATACTGCCATGTGATCTCATTATTATGTTAAGATTCTGCACTTTTCCTCAAATAATTCAGTATTATAAACAACTTTATGAAGTGATGTTCTCAAATTAAATGTGTTTGTCAGGAGGTTATACCACTTGAGATTATTATTTTAGGAGTAATTTTTTTGTACACTTTTTTCTAGCTGAATGACTTTCTCATAGAGAGATTGGCTGTTGCTTTAAAACAGTTTAAGCCAATGAAAAATATTTTGCAAACTTTAATTGCATAGTTTAAAACTAATTTAATTTTAAACTTTGGCTTGTTTTAAATTCATGTTGTAAGAACACAATCATTTTGACAAATATAAAACAATTGGGCTGAAATTCAAGGTTTTCCTCCCCAAAGAGCCATAGATAGCCTTTAGCAACATGACGAGGGCTTTGCATGTACCTGTGTGTATACGATGTGGGTTCTCATATCCTGAAATACAGAAACAAGTTTTTCATTCACTTATTTTAATGCATATATAACTTAATTATCTTACTATTCAAATACTTAAATCATCCATTAAGGATTCTAAAATAAATTCACTTGTGGAACTCTTCATATGCACAAGCTTGTGTATTCTTATTTAGAGTTTGGAATAGTTCAATATTCCAATGAATAGCAAAAATATGCCCATTTAGCAGAAGACAACAGTTATTTCTTTTCCTTATTTTTCATATGTCACATTTTAAAACATTTTCTGGAATAACTTTCTGGATTTAAATTCAGATAAAATATACTTTTATTTACTTCAATATAAATATAATTTACTTCTATATAAATATTTATTTACTTCAATATAAATATAAAATATATTTCATATACTTCAAATAAAATTTCGGGAATAAATTTCTGAATTACTTTCTGGAATAACTAGAAATATAAAATCAAATGCCTGGTCCATTTTTCTCAAAATACACACGGAAGTGGGCAACTGAATCACAGCTCAGACACACTAAGCACATATTTCCAATATAAATGTATCACTGATGCAAAATAAGAAAAATAAGTTTATTGCAGAGAACAAGCTAGAGTTTCTGTTAGCACTATACTACTTGATCCATTATAATTCTGCATGCACATTTGTTTCTTATGTCTCATAAAGGACCAGTTACATACATCCAGTACATAAGTTACACACAGAAAACCAAGTACCGTGCTTATGCCCACACATACATCTAGTGTAACACAAATGGAATTTAAACTTACTTTACTATAAATGAGATCAGAAACATACTAAATTAGCCTGTAAGGTCTCAGAGTCAAATTAAACTTGGTACAATTCACTATCAAATTAGTTATGCTTTGCATTTTGCAAGCCAGTAGAAAATTGGGCTATTTGTGACTCGTGCTTGCAGAAAGCATTCTTTCCTTTCAGTGAGTAAAAGAAGAGGATCTGAGGAACATGAGTAATGCTGTAAAAAGTCCTAGAGGACTTGCTCAGTCAGGAAATTGGAAATGGGCTAGAGAACTTGACTCTAATTTACTAGGCTATATACAATAATTGAACCAAATCCTGCTCTTGCCTTTAACTACCTTAAGACTTCTGCTTTGCCATAACCCCAAAGAGCCTGGAAGTTACCACCCTCAGACTGCTGTGCTACGGAAATTGAAATACCCACTGCAACCTGAAAGGTAGTTATCAAATGTTCAAAGCAAAAAAAGCTCCACCACCCTGGCAGTCTTGTTGGCACTCTCAGCAGAGGACTGGAGGAGTGAATAGGTATGAAGGCTACTAAGCTGTCACCCCCAAGGGGGATCCTACAGGTCATGGGTGAAGCATATCAGGAGGGCAGTGTGGGAAAGGCAGAATTGCTGCTGCTCATGCATAAATAAAAGACTTTGCTCTTCAGGCCTGTCAATCCAGCATCTTTCAAGAGAACTAAATTCATTATACAAGAAAAGTATAGATAGCCCTTCCAAAAAGGAATAAAGCCGGTATCTGATCCTCCTCTGGAGAAGTATATAATCAATTTTATACTGATGTTACTTTGACAGTAAAACTAGGTTTAGTAAATGGTTTTGTATGTTGAAGGAGGAAAAACAAAACAAGGTATATGGTGACTTTGTACAATAAGAATCCAAATAACTTCATATTTTAATATACATTATGTTCTACACCAACACATAAACAGAAGAAAATACGAATTTTAAAATGAAGGAAAAATCTGTGTCACACTAACTAGCAGCAAAAATGTACACACTAATATAGGATATCTCAAAGTTTAGATTAGCAGCCTTTAAAGCTTCATTGCTTTTAAGAATTTATGCGGTACAGACATACTGTAATTGAGAAGAAATATTTGATTCCTGCCATTATTTAAGTTCTGAATCTGTTTATCTAAAATTCCAACCTTTCTAGTTGCAAGAAATTTTCAGGCTTTACTTGAACAGCCTGATTACCATTTACACCTTCAGATCTCTGTGACACCGGCATGAAATGGTGACTGGGTGATTTCCCAGAAACTTACACAGATGAATAAATCTCCCTGTTGTCTTTCCTCTTATGGTTATGTAAATCGTGGTAGTGAGGGCAGAGGGTCTGCGGCACTAAGGTCCACTCTGACAACTTCCCAAGAGCTCAAAGGTTGTATATAATTTACATAGAAATGTCCATATGTATATTTTTAAAACAAAATTACAGAATCATAAAATGATATTTTTTTTTCTACTATTGTATTTGCTGGTAGAGAAATAGGAACTAAGAACTGGAAATGTCCACCCATCACAAGCCTACTTTTCCTTCAACCTGTAAATTCTCGCACTGCAGCTGTAAAATCTGTCATATTTTCTTGCAGACCACCTATATTCTAAAGCAGGTAAAGTGAAAAAAAAACCACAAACACAAACATAATAGAAATGTGTAGGAGAAAGGCAAAAGGGGACTTGAACTCAGTACAAGAAGGTGTTCACTAGTTTTATTTTGAAGAAATAATAAAGCACTTTTCAGCCTATCAATCACAAAATAATAAATCATAAAATATATTTTATGTTATAGGAGTTATTTCATTACCACTACAATTCTTCACTTGAGTTTGTTACAACTTTGTAAAGGTCATCAGGATGCTGAAATAATAAAATTAAATAACTTCCAGGTTCAAAAAACCCCAGACCTGGCATGTGTTGAATATATACATGTAATGGTCACTTGGGCAGGGACACCTCACACTAAACCATGTCACCTAAGGCTTTGTACAACCTGGCTTTGCACCACCAGGGATGGAGCATTCACAACTTCCCTGTAGGCAACCCATTCCAGTGCCTCACCACCCTTACAGTAAAGAACTTCCTCCTTATATCCAATCTAAACTTCCCGTTTAAGCTTTACCTCATTACCCCTTGTCCTGTCACTACAGTCCCTAATGAAGAGTCCCTCTCCACCATCAGTATAGGCCAGCTTCAGATACTGGAAGGCTGCTATGAGGTCTTCACACAGTCTTCTCTTCTCCAGGCTGAACAGACCCAACTTTCTCAGCCTATCTTCATACAGGAGATGCTCCAGTCCCCTGATCATCTTCGTGGCCCTCCGCTGGACTTGTTCCAACAGTTCCATGTCCTTTTTATGTTGAGGACACCAGAACTGCACACAATACTCCAGGTGAGGTC
>JBCJKH010057797.1:0-41980 GCA_039877255.1 Loriculus beryllinus
TCTTAGAGCAGTTGGCTTGATGAAGGCTGCACACCCATGGGTGAGACCTCAGACCAGCCCTCCTCAGGGCTTCTGCTCCCTCCATGAGGTCCCATTAGTAATGAGAGCTCTAAATACACCATCCTTGCTATGGCCAGACCTCGCAACCGGTGCCATTGGTGTTTCCTGTCCCCTGGCACTGAGTTTTCTCCATGCATCCCATCATCAAAGAGATTGCAAATGACCAATAAATACAGAGAGAAGTGAGGGGGCAGCAAAAATATCTGGACCGAGATCAATCTTTACTGACAACCGCTGCTTTTCCTAAGTGAAAGTACCCTGCAGAGTTTAAAACAGAGTCCAACTTCAAAGCAGAGCTCTCCAGATGGAGTTTACCACCGCTGCCAACACCCTGCGCCTCGCCAGGTTACAGGGAGGAACACTTGGATTATTCCCAAAGCGGGGAAACGCACCAACATGCAGACTCCAAACGATGTGTGAGCGATGCTCTCGCCACGAAGTAGGTGGCAAAGCTGATCTCCAGGCCACAGAGCGAGGAGCTGTTCCTGTTCTCCTTTTACCAGTTCAACAAGAGGAAAGCCTCATCTGCCAGCGGTTACACCGGGGCTGCTGTGTGCGGCAGATGGATGTGGTCCCTCTTTGGATGGGATCCGGATGCTCTCTCACGTCCTCTGTCACGGCATCACTGCTGTGCCAGCAGGAGGGAGCCTGTGAAGCCGGTGAGGCCGGGAGGGCAGAGCCCAAGCCTGATCTGCACCAAAACCCTCGAAAGCAGCACAAGGACTTTGCCTTTTAACCCAGCTTCTGCAGGCCTTGAATCCTGCACCCTGTTAGGGGGTTTGCCCTCCAAATCAGCTGCGACAGCCCCAGCTGCGGGCTGCAGAACTGCGCACCCAGGGGTTCTGTTTCTGTGTCTCTGTTTTGGTCCGTTGTTTGTGAACATCCCACAGGCTCCTCTGAGCACCTGCACTTCACCGGGGCTGACACAGCTCGCTCCACACACAACTGCTCCCAGCTCCCGTTGGTGGTGAGTGATTTATGAGCACTGCGCTGCCTGGAGCCCTGACAAACTCATTTGGGTGATTACAGGAGGCCAAGAACGAGAGCATAAATAAACCTGACAATTAACTCAGCTCTGACCCGTGCATGCACAGCGACACTTGTTCCCAAGGATCTCAAGAGCCCAACTCTTCCCAGAGGGGCACACAAGCCAAGGCAGAGCTCAGCCAGCCCAAACACCCCTGCCCAACACCCTTCAGTGTCCCAGTGCTGATAAGAGCCAGGCATCCCATCAAAAGCCTCTCTATTTTCCTTCCAAGCTACTCGCCAGCCCCAAATGTCTCATCCCCTGCCAAGATCAGCTCTTTACCCTCTGCATCATTATCACAGAGCATGTATAATTCCACAGCAAATCACCAGAACTGACGAATGACTGGTTGGATTGCAATTGTCAGGAGAGTATGAAATGCTTCCTGCTGTAAGGAGACCAGGAATGGTGACCGGCTTTCCTGGCCAAAGGCAGGTCTGACCCAGGCAGATGCTGAGTTGAAGAATCCCTTCTCTGCTGGGTGCTACCAGCACATGGGCTTTGTGTTCTGGCATGTTTTATACATTTATATATATATATATACACACACGTATTTTATAGATATATATTTATAATATATATTTATAGATAAGATATTATATATATTCTCTATATATTATATATATTATATATATTTATAGATATATAAAAATATATTTTATATATATATATTTCTTCTTTCCAATCTCAGCCTGCTCATCACTGGGTACCACATCCACATCCCTCTCCCCATCACTCACAGAGCATATGCAGATTGCAGGGAGGATGCTGAAGCAGCACAGTGCCCTGGCTCACACAACAAAGACAACCTTATCTCATTCTTTCCTCCCCCTTCCTATAACTCAGCCTGGCCCAGCTAAAAATCTTCCTCTTGCTTCAATTCTTTCCCAAATAGTCCTCATAATCCCAACAAAACACGAACTCATCACCAGGAGAAGGTTGCAATGCTCCTCACAGCCTCTGTCCAGGGCAAAGGCAGCAGGGACCATCGTTTACCTTCCCCATGCAAAACCTGCCTGCCATCCCATCAGAATACAAGTCTGGATTTCTGACTGTTTTAAAGCCATCTGCTTTTGTCCCTTTTTATTTTCATCTCTTTATGTGAGAGCTGTTCAAGTAGAGCTAAACTTTTCCATCATTAAATCCTAAATGTTGGCCTTGACTTTAGAGTTTTCCCACCTCCTGCTTCTTCAGCACCAGTGTGAATCCCTGACCAGGGCTGCTGCTGTCAGCCCTCATCAGCGTTTAAACCGGTGCAAGGGGCTGAACAGCTTGGCTTCTGTTTGTACTATTTATTAACTTAACGCTAAATAAGGCAAAAGCCTTTCCAAGGAGGATTTCAGCAAAACCACTGGTTTTGGAGATCTTCAGACCCATCTCTAAGAGCCAGCAGTATGTGCCCAGTGCTCCGTGATGGGAGCTGGTCACTGGAGGAGCGCATGGAGACTGGAGGAGGCAGGTTTGGTTGATGTGGGTACGTACCTGCAGTGATGGTGTCTGGGCGACGCAGAGGATGTAGGTGATCCTTCACCAGCTTTTTGGACAACCCCCGGGCAGACAAAGCAGTCACTCAGCACTGGGAGCCTTCCTCCGGGATGCGCGGCTGCTCGGACCATGGTGTCCACTTGAAATGCTGAGCTGAAGGCAGGAGACACCCCGGCAGGAATCCTCTGTCAAATCCACTTCTCCAACCAACAGCCCTTCACTGGATGACATTCCATGCAGTTACTCAATCTGCCCTCACACAGAGCTATACCTGTGGCTCCCTGTCCCCACCTTCATCACCTCACACACCCCACAACAGTGGTCAGAGCTCCTGGAGCATCATCCCCGCGGGTGCAAATGCAGGAGGGGAACTTGGGGACCCATCAAAGTCATCACATCCCAAAGTCAAACGCCATGGGATGGATGGCAGAGGTAAAGCAATTTACACCTGCAAATAGATACCAGGGCTGCTGTTTCATTAGGCAGTGGTTAATTGGCCTCCCCAGTAACTCCCTGCAGGGCTCGTGTGGGATCACCCATCACCAGAAGAACCATTTTTAAATCATTTTCTTCTAAAATCCCACTTAAGTTGAATTTTAAGTTTCAATCACAGTTGAACAATGTTTATCTTGGCTGCTGGTCGGGGAGCAACAAAGCCAAGGTGTCCTCCAGCATCACCCCTGCTCGATGCTGGCACACATGCAGGTATCTCTTGGTTAGGGGCATTTAGCAAAGGGATTTGTGGTCCCACAGCCATCCTTGGGTACCACCAGCTTCTGCAGTCCCCTGGGAGGGGGGTCAGGTACTTCCATCAGTCCCATTGCCAGCAGTGCCATGGCATGGTCACGGTGCAGCCGGTGGGCACACACCACACAACCAAAGCTGTATCAGCCCTGGGCCAAGCGAGTTGCACATCCTGGGGTACCCCAACACTGCTGCCACCATCCCTTTGCCCCCTGTCTCAGCCCGTTTTACCTCAGACACCCCATCAGTGCCCCGTTAGCACAGGCACCCCCAACCCACCCCACAACCCCTCTTACCATCATCTGCCCCGCGGGAGCGCGCTGCGTTTTGCTGCCAAAGAAGGTGGTTTTGGTTGTTTGGGTTGGTTTGTTTGCTATTCTTTATTCTGTAACCAGGAGGGCAGCGTTCGGACACTGCTGCCCACACCGCTTGCTGGTGGGCACGGCGAGCAATGGAACAGTGAACAAACCCCCTCCGCCTCGAGCAGAGCAACCCCTCCCAGTATTTACACCCCGTGGTTTCCCGGTACAGCCCCGGCTATGGTACAGCTCACCTCCAAACAGCCATGCACAGGTTGTGGTACAAGAGATGCTTCCCCCCCTCCAGGTACAGTTCAAGTGATTAAATCGTCCAGTAACTTGTTTGCCTGTTACAAGTCACAAACTTTCACTTTAAACTTGGGGTATTTAATAGTTTCATGTGAATTCCTCTGGTCAGAGCCTGCCATGAGGGATGCTTTGGTCCCCGGATGAGGGGTGAGCAGGTGGGAAGCACGAGGAGGGCAGGATGGGGAGAGCAATTCCCTCTTTCCAAACCTGTGCTCCCCCCAGCCCACGTGTGAGCAGGGAAATGGGGGCATCACCCCATAGCAGATCCCCAGGGCTGGGTGCATCCCCACCGAGCAGCTGTGGGCCTCATCCCATTGATCTGACCCTAATCCATTCATCTGCAGCAGGATGCTGCTCCCTGCTCCAGCACAACAAAGGGGCTCAAAGCTGCCTGATGGCAACTGCCCTGTGTGTTCCCATGGTGTTCCCTGTTGCAGGAGGCTCTGTGGTGGGATGGGGCACATGTGGAGAGAGCAGATGATGGAGATATAGAAGACAAAGCACCAAACCCAAGCTGTGCCGCGGGGCTGAGCTCCAGGCAATGGAAATTCCTGATCCTGCAGGATCAAACCCCTCATGTGTCCCTGCATGGCCAGTGGCTGCTTGCCTCCTAGCCCAGTCCTGGTGTCACGGGGACACGCAGCACAGTTGGGAACATCAACGATGCATCAGCAACGATCCCAAAGGACCCCAATGAGCAGGGTGTGAGGCTGATGGAGCCTGGCAGTGGCTGGGGGTCACTCCACAGCAGCCCCACAGCACTGTCCCCTCCTGCAAGCACTGACAGTGGGTAACCTCTGCCCAACCACCCATCCACCAGCACTGAGCCACAAACCCCACAGGGACCAAAACAACCTCTCAAACATCTGCAAACCCTTTTGGCAGCCTCACGGCACAGCCATGGGCATCGCTGTGCTTCAGGCCGCCCTGCTCCAACCCTCATCCTGCACACAGGAAGGACATGGTGGAAACCAGGAGACAGAAACGTGGCTGTGGCGTTAGCACCAAGCTCCTCACCCTCCATCCCATGGCTCCAGGCACCACCATGGGCAAATGCTGCCTGGCATTAATGGAGAGAACCACCCAACCCTGCTGAAGCCAGGGCGGCTCGAGGGCAGCTCCGCAGCTCCTGGCTGGAATCTGTGGCGCTTCCCGATGTCCTGATGTGGGGTTGGTGTGGGATATACCCAAATGCTGTCCTAAGGATGGATACCGGTCGCTCCGCATCCACCTTCCACCATCACCTTCCTGGCTGTGTGGAGACACCAACGCAGCACACAGTATCGCTACTGTGCCAAGTGGGAACTTTATTCTTTGCTGTGAGTTGTTCCTTTCCTTCTCCCTATTTGTTTTTCCCAAATAGGTGAAAGGAGGCGGCTTTGAAATGGGTCAGATTTGGGATTTCCTTTGTTTTTTTTTCCCGGCAAAACCTGCACCACACAGGAAGCGCGCTCTGCCCAGCCACAGCTCTGGGTGGCTTGTACGTGTCAGAGCCACAGAGACACCAGCAGCGAGAACCTGGGAACGGAAAAATTTCCACATCTTTTGTGCATGGACTTGGAATTCTTTTTTTTTTTTTGTTTGTTTTTTCTTTAAAATAAAAAAGAAAAAAGCACAACAGAAAAGACACAAAAACCGTGGCTGACCATGAAAAACCTGTACATTGTAAAAAAAACAACAACAGGGAACAACTGAAACAACAAACCCCAAACAAACAACAAACACCAGCATTCGCTTGGCTTCCAAATCAGAATCAACCTGGGAACGATGCAGGGGGAACAGAAAGACCCAGGGACCCGCGGGTCGGGTCCATCCGGGGGCCTGCAGCACGCCTGTGCCAGGCTCTGGGTTCCTCTAGTGATGAACAGGATGCAAAGCAGTTAATAATACTTGTATTTTTTTTTTTTTACCTTTTTTTTGCCATATTTTTTTCCCCCCAGAGCAAGAAAAGCAGAATTGAGTGAGGAAAAGAAGAAAAGAGTCTAATATTTGTTCTTTACCCATGTAACTGCAGATATGAGCCAACATCATGGAATGAAAACAAAAGAACGCAACGCAGAGCATTCGTGGGTATCACAAAAATACAATAAAAACTTTTTTTGTCCTTTTTTCTCCTTTTTTTGGGTGTGTTTTCTTGCAGTTTTCTGCGGTGAAGTCCCTGCCACGCCGGCTCCTGCCCCTGCACCCGGGGGGGGGGGGGGGGGCTCTGGAGAACCAACATCTACAACAGGCAAACGGCTTCTGCTGAGTCAGCAAAGGTGTGGGTGGAACGGGGGCCCTGCAACCATGGCAAGATTTGGGTTTGGTATCTTTTAAGCTAAGTCCATACATTCTCCTGACTTACAGACAACACGGATGGATCAGCGTGACCTCCTCTTTTCCTTTAAACCCTTCCATACAATGGACAAACGCATCAAAGCCTGCACGTAAGAACAGAACCTCTTTTACAGCATGTGTAATACTGCGGTTTCCAGTCCTTCCTCGCGTAAAATATTGACAGAATTCACTGAAGGTATCAAAAATATACCCTGTAGACCAAATACAATTTACAATTGCCTTTTCTCACCGTTCAGAAAACAATGCACTTAAAGCAACCGAGCCCCTCGGCGGGCAGCGCGCGGGGACATCCCTGCCCGCTCCCTTTTGAGCCTGGGATCGCTTCCACCAAAGGGACCAGGAATTTTTGTGTTTTTAAGAAATAACTCTTCATTCCCCCCCCTTCCTGCTCACCCCGGCCATGTCTGGAGCCTGTTGAGAGCTTGTGACCAGGGTACGATGGACAAACAGCCCTCAGATGAGCCGGGGTGGGGGGAAGCAAACCGGGGTGTTCCATCCTATTTCACTCCTTAAACCATGCTCTTGTTTGTGTGAACCCGCTCAAGGTTTTGCATTTCCGTGGCACAGCCGCAGGGCCGGGATGCAGGGCAGCATCCCACAGCCCCTCAACTCCATTCCCACGGGAGCGTGGGGGTCAGCGCCCAGCAAGGCTGCCAAGATCGAAGATGGGTTCCTTGGGTTTTGTCTCGTTAAGGCTTATTTTCTTCTTCCTTTTCAGACTGAAGAGGATGCAGAAATCTCCAGATGTTAAGAAATTAAAAAAAAAAAAAAAACCAAAACAAAAATGAAACAAAAAGAAATAACCCCAAAATAAAACCATTCCCCAAACTGGCTGGGTTGGGAGGGGAAGGAAGAGGATAAAGGAAAAGGGAAAACCAAAACAGCTCTGCTCCTGCATCTTCGCTCGTGAGAGCCGGCGGGGCCGGGGCGGTGGGCGCTCGCCCCGCGCGTCCCCGTTCACTCCCCGTGCCCTGGGTTTGGTCGCCGTCTCCCTGCCCTGGGCTCTCCTCATTCACTGTCCGAGAGGGTTTCGTACTGGGAGCAGAGCAGGGGCTTGGGCTCCTCGTCCCAGGCGTGGTGCTGGCTGCCGGGGGTCCCCTGCGGCAGTGGGGCGGCGGGAGCCGCCGTCACCACCCCGCTGGGGAGCCGCATGGTGAGCGGGTTGTAGGGGAACGGCGTCGAGCCTGCGCGGGGAGAGCAGAGCAGGGTCAGCGCGGCCCCACGGTGACGTGGCCTTGGGGACAGGTCCCCCCCCTCCGGCCCTACCTGCGGACGACGGCCGATCCTCCCAGACGCGGTTGGTGAGGGGCGTCCTCCGGTTGCAGTCGCCCTCCGAGTGCACCGAGGAGACGGAGGGCGGCCGCTCGCCCGAGGACAGGCCCGGTGCCGGGGACTTGGCCTTGCGGCTGTTGGGTCTGGCAGAGATCTTTGGCTTGCCCCCTCCTCCTGCAAAGAGAAGCGCCCGCTCGTCACCCGGCTCCTCGGGATGGGGTTCAGGGGGTCGGGGGTGCGGGAGACCCAGCGCTGCCCCTTCGAGAGGCTGCAGAAGTGGCTGGTGGCAGAACCACTGTGGTGGGCAAGGGTGATGGGGTGAGCTCTGCACACTGGGCAGGAAGAGGTTTCTGCGCCTCCTCTGTTGCTTTGTGGGTTGATGCTACCGTGGAGCGGATCCGGGGCAGCCGTGTGGCTTTGGATGGGCTGTTTCTCTGTGGGGTCTGCTCCCACACGATCTCATGTCTTAGCCCACAGACAGGGGTCATGGGATGGGAGCTCCATGTGCTGCTGTGCAGCCGGTTGGCAGGGACCCCCCCAAGGAGCTACAGGGGTGCTGGAGCCCCGAGCACGTTCCCTGTTCCCATGGTTTACATGGCCAGGATGGTCTGTAATCCGTTCTTGCAGCAAAATCCCTGGTGATGTTCAGCCAGCTTTTAAAAGGCTTCAAGGGGAAAGGGCCTCTGCTGGGGATGTGAGCCTGGCTAAACCAGGGGGGAGCTCCCAAATGGGTAGGGAGGGATGGGCTCTGCATCCCACCCTGCCTGCCCGGGCAGTCTCCGGGCATGGGGAAGCACAGTTGGAAGGAGCTGGTTTCATGCAGGAGCCAGAAAAGGTTTTCTGCAACAAGCTGAAGAGTGCCTGGTGTGAGCTGACCTGCAGGAAGCTGCACGTGTGCCCCGAGGACCCTGCTCCTCAGCCTCAGGGCCTCTGTGCCCACATTGCCAAGGGTGACCCCAGCACTGGGTGCTGTGCCCTGTGCTGGGTGCTTGCAAGAGGCAATCTGCCCTCAGCAGGCACATGGGGACAAACACTCCCCCATCCATCCCTGGTCCCTCTCCTCTTCCTTAACTGAGGGTCTGCAGAACAACCCTTGAGCTCTGCTCAATCCTCTCCTGAGGCTGAGCAGCCCCCACCGTGGTGCCCAAACAGCTCTGCAAGCCCCATCGGGGCTCACTGGGCGGCTCACCCCAGCCTTGCTCTCTAAAGTGCTCTCCTTTCTACACTCTGAGCTCCCTTAAGCTCCAGCTCTCGCTCCAGGTACCTCCAGGTCACATCCAACCCTCTGTCCCAGGCTGCATCCAATCCCTGCGGTCCCAAGCCTGGGATGGGGAGGGAAACACCACCCTGCCCCATGCTCCCTACACTGGCCCCTCTCAGCTCCTTCCCTTGTTTAGGGACCAGCGATCCCACCCAGGATTTACGGACAGTTTGGGGTGGCTGTTGAGGTTGATGGCTTCCATCTTTTGAGTGTGGTTCCCCCCCCACCCCTCCCATAAACCTTACATTGTGTGAAAGAGGAAAAGGAGATATTAAAAACCAACAAATGGGGAAAGGAGCAGTCAGTGGTTTTAGAGAAAGCATCAGCACCTTCTGAGACCATTAAATGAACGTCAAACAAGACCAGGATTAATCAGCGGATTCACAAAGCTCAAAGCTGGGGCAGGGAGGGGAGAGAAGAAAACCAAAATGAACAAAACCGAGGGGAGGAACAAATCCACCCCCACAAGGGGAAGTGTAAAAGGCTGAGAATTAATAACACAGAGAGAGCGAAGGTGGAGAGGGCTGCAGACCTGGCAAGGAGCGCACGTCCTCGTTTCGTCCATCAGCAGGAGTTATGGGCATAGCAGCGGGCAGGCTTGCACTGGCATTCAGAGAGTTAAAAGCATTGGCACTGAGAGGTGAGCGCTCTTCCCACTGCTCGTCATATTTACCCATTAGGGCTTTCCTAATTATTGCCTCCAACCCCATGTTGGTACTGGAATTCTCTTGGACCGACTGGCTCCTACAACTGATTAGCCCTGGGAGATACGGGAAGGGGAGGAGAGAGGGGATGGGAGATGGGGGGGGAGCCAAATGAGAAGAAAGATGGGGGGGGAACGGGGAAAGGGGGAGAAAGGAGACAAGGGAGAAGGGAAGAAACAAACAGTCAGCACATTCTCGCAAAGCAACAAACTTTGTCATCTTGTTCTTTAAAGCGCTGCAATGCACCCGTCCTCCTCCTCCTCCTCCTCCCCGCTCCATCCCGCCCCAGGGATTGGCAGGGGCTGGCAGTGGGATGGGATGGGACTTAGTCTGGGATTTGGGATTTGCAGGCAGGCAGGGCTTGGAGGATGGCAGAGGGGAATGGGTTGTCACTGGGCACAGGGAGTGACTGTATAACTGCAGGAAGAGAGGGTGCTGTGCTCCCAACATGGGGGCAGGAGGAGGGTCACCTGGATGTGCGGTCCGTATGGATGCACACACAGATCAAAAGTCAGTGTGCCAGGAATTCAGAGACTGGGGCTGTTTGCCATGGAGGAAAAATCAGGGAAGGAAGAGAAGGCACCCCAGAAACCACTTGACTGGATTTGGCCTTGGCATGAGAGGCAGCAAAGGCAGGCAGCCCTGGATGAGGGCACACAGCCTGCGGAGAGGGGCTGTACTGGGGAGAGTCCTTTTGTCCCTCTTTTCCAGCCCCCTGCCCATCACCCAGCCCACTCCCTTCCTCCCCCCAGGCCGGTGGCCCCCGGGGGCTATGGGACAGGATGCAGAGGCAAGTGGTGTGTCCGCGTGGTTGTGAGTCTCAAGCCATGCAGTTATGGTGCAGCACCGCACAGGGACCAGAGGGCACTAGGTTCAGCCACGCCACCGTCATTCCCGATGTGGCGGTTACAGGGAACAAGCAAAGGGCAAAATACAGACATGAAACCAGCAGGCTGGCGAGGAAAGCCCCATTGCCAGCACCCCCCCCCCCAGCTCATCCCATCCCACAGGTGTTCACACTGGGATCACTTCCTCTCTGCTTGGAAACGGATGGATCCCGGTTCACTTGTCTCTCTGTAACAGGCAGGGTCTCTCCTGGTCCCCTCCCGCAGACCCTGTCCTTAGATTCCCTATACTCTGCCTTTACGCCTTCCTCCAGCACAGCAGGAGTGGGTTTATCCAGGGGATGCTCTAAGGAAATTGGGCCTTAAACCCCAGATTCTGCCTGGCTGCATCCTCTCATCCCCGCTGCTGATATGAGCGGGCTCCTTCTCCCAAACACACACCAGTGAGAGGTCTCACACCACCGACGTGCCTGGCTCTCCCACCACACAAAGACCTTGCCTGCAGCACCTCTCTTCCTTGGTTGTGAGAAAGATGCTGTTCCTCCTACTTAAAACTAACAACCTGAAAGCATTCCTGCTGTAGGAAAGCATTAGTAATTAATCAATAAACTACCAATTAGTACTCCTCAATGGAGATTCATTTCAATCATTTGCAAGCCCACTTAAATATGGGCAGCAGGTGGTAAGAGCTTGACCACCTTCAATCTTTCTCCCTCAGGCTGGTCTCAGGGTAGCCTATGCTGGCCACCCAATTCTACAGGGCCACTTTCTGCCCCTCTTTGCCAAGACCCCTTCCTTAAGCTGCTCCCTCTCTTCTTTTCCCAGCTGAAAGCCATGAACCCAGCAGTGCCCCTGGAGAAACTCCTAAAGCACCATTTCAGCTCCTACAGGGTGGTCCCCATGCCCAGCACAGCAAACACATCACCATAGTTGACTGGGGAACCATCCCAAGCCCTTTCTTCCTGAGAGCAGGGGGCTCTTTGGGGTTTGGGGTACAGCCCCAGTGTTAGCCAGTGAACCCCCAGTTAGGCAGGCCCGCAGGTTAATGCTGGTTAGGGTCAGGGACTCGCTGATGCCCACCACAGGTGGGCAGAAACCGCCACCAGAACTGCTCCTCCAGAACGGGGTGATCAAACCCCAAACCATCAGGGTCCAAGGTGCCACAAAGCCCATCTGGTGGCACCAGCAGCACCACCATGGTGAGCCATGTTTCCTCCCAGTTTCTGAGAAACTGGAGTCAACCCATGCTTGAAGCACTCGAGGACTGAGCACGCTGCTGGACTGAGCACCCCTCCATCTCCCACGTAACACCTCCTCTTGGTCCTCAGCCATTGCCAGTCCACGCAATACTCACAGTTCAAGGCTACTGGGTGCTGCTCTCACCCCAGTTTGCTTTTGCAACAGGCTCAGAGCCTGCTTCCCACCCTCATGCTCCCTTTTGCCACTGCTCTCCTACACACCCATGGGTGACCACAAGATCCCACGAATACCACAGTGCTCTCTTTCAAGTATGAGGTCCACCTTTCTACAGTTTACCCCTCTGTCGCCATCAGATGGACAACCCCTGCTTGACTTTTAACCTCTCCTCAAACTCTGTCGTGATTTCCAAGGAATTACACTGCACTGTCTCCAACTCAACAACAGGAAGTTACAGTGTGTCCTAGGTTTCAGCCTCCCAGCAACTGTTATAATCAGTATTAACAGCAAAAGGGAAAAAGATGCTTAAGTCTACTAGTCTCCTGCTCTCTGTGCTGTAAGCCCTGTAGGGAATGGGGTATGTTACAGGAATATGGGAGTTACCTGCTCCGGTAATCGCTGGCATATTGAAAATCTCTGTCCCAGGCTGCCCAACATCTGGAGAAAAACAAAGAAGCTCTTCAATACAGAGAGCAGCATCTGCAGGGAGGGACCTGCAGTGCCAGCCACAGGATCCCAGTGCTCCCTTATCACAGCACCCAGCCTGGCAGCAGCCCACCTTCCCCTGGGCTGGGGCTGCGGGTGCTGGCTGGGACCTTTGGGAGATCCACAGTGGACATGCCTGGCCAGCTGGAAAGGGGCAGAAAAGCAGAGCCCAGAGAGTGATGTCTTGTGCTCAGTGCTGACCTCTCTTCCTCCAGCCTTTTGGATTACACATCAAACCCTCTCTCCCACCTATGGGATTTCCAAAGGCTCAAATCCCCACATCCATGGAGCAGGTCTGAGCAGTGGGGAGGGTGAGGAGGAGGAGGAGAAATGTTAAATCAATATTTTCCCTCTTAGCTGAGCTGTTTGACTTGGATTTCACTTTCCTTAGAATAACAACAATTCTCATCAAATAAGAGGAGTTTCCTATTTCTATGTATTTTCCCTTGATAAGGGAAAGTGTGGAAGGTCACAGGGTTCAGCCACATATCCCCAAAGGGGCATAACAATACTGTTGGCTCATGGTAACATCATCCAGGAGACGAGACAGCTTGGTCCCTCTTATCCAATGCAGCTGTTGTAAGATGGATTCAAATTGAATTAGTATTGACCATATAATGCTGGGCTAAATTAAATTATGATCCCATCTACTCTATTAGCGGTTAATGAATGAACAGGATGAATTTCTAATACAAGCCAGCCTGGTTAGTCTTACAGAGTTATACCAATATTGATGTAGGGCTTAAAGTCATGTCGGGGGGAGACGCAGCTCAAGGAGGAAGGATTCAGCTTGGCTGGCCATTCATTAAACTATCAATTGCTCTTAAGTCTTCTCCATGCTCAGCTCATTATTTCCTTCCTATTGAGGTTATGCGGTGCGGGTGGGATTGACAGCCCTAGAGTAAGGAAAGCCCTAGAGCAAGCTCCAGCACCACTCATCCCAAGAAGCATTTGTACCTTACACTTCCCAACAAACTGTGGCACGAATCAGAGAGCTAGCTGGCAGCTCTCTTAACACATCAGCATCCATTCCCAAATCTCCTTTGTTTCATGTGTCCTCAAGGCTTTTTCCCCCTGATGCCCTGCATTCACATCCCCACATGTCCTTACTGTACTCCGTCTCGTTTTTGTTGGTTGTGCTGAGCTTCTTGATGATCTCCTGTTTCTTGGACTTCACCATGGCAGAGTTGCTCTCCGTCAGCTTGCTGAAGAAAGCTGGAGGCTGAGTGTTGTTTCCTGGGGACTTGGACCCCATCCTGCAAAAGCAAGAGACCATCAGAAACCTCTGCAGCGTGCAGTTCACAATGTCCTCCGTAGAGAGACTCTTCCCTTAGCAGAACTTCTCAGAATCAGCCTGGGAGCTGCTGAGACATTTGGGATCTCCAACTTTCCTCCCTATTGCAAAGGTACCACACAATGTTGGAGACCCCCTCTATAAACAGACAGCAACCTGGGATGTGACACTGCTTTTGGCTGCCAGAAAAGCAGCCTGGACCACGGCGAGCCTGCGCACGGGGTGCCCATCCCTGCGCTGCCCGCACCATCCCATCCCTTGCCCTTACCTCTGGTCCATCTGCTCGCCCTCGCGGTACAGGATCGGGTACGCGGCGCTCTTGGCGTGCTCCGGTTCTCCCACGCCGTCTGGTGGAGACACCGGTTCGATGCAGTTGTCCGCGCCGCTGCCGCCCGAGGCCTTGCTCTGCTCCGGGGACCTGCGATGGGGACACGCAATGGGCTCATTGCAACACGCGGCTGTCCCTGAACGAGCAGCTCGGGGTCAGGAGGGGGAGAAGGAACTAAAATAGCTTCCTCACAGCAGGGCAAAAGGCCAAACCTTCTGCACCCCTGCGGGTTTATGGTGCCTTATAATGGGAGCGGGAGGGAGAGCGCAGCTTGGGCATCACGCACTGCAGGCGTGCAGAGCAGCACTGACCTGCTGATGGCCCTGATTCACAGGCATCACACCGAAACACAGCTGCCCAGGAGGGATGGAGGGACCAGTCCTGGGACTTGCTGGCTCAGCCAAGTGTTCCTGGCTGGCAGGGTCACAACCCGTTGAAGGGCTGTGATGTTAACCCTTTGGGTTAAACCCTTTTGGCTTTTGATTCTCCATCATGTTTGTGGACCCACCACCTCCCATCCACCTTGTCTGCTGCTGGGGCAGCCTGAAGAGCACGGGCGCAGCCCCCTGGTGCCTGCCTGTGGCCAGTGCCTGGGAGACAGCCAGGCTCAAGTCCATGAGGAATTCCTCACAGCAAGTTCTGGGAATTTACATCTTTGTTCTTTCTGTGGTTTCCTTTTTTCCACTGCTGGGTGGCCAGGGCTGGGCTGTCTCCCCTCACGTTATAAAGCCAACTCTGTTCTTCCCAGCTTTGCCTGCTCCTAATAACATTTACTGTCAAGGAACCACCAGTTGGGAGACACCACTCTTTCCTGGATGCTGTTATCAGAACCAGGATTTGAAAGTGACTTAAAAGAAATACAGGTGGTGCTTGAAATGGAGAGCTGCAGTCGACAAGGCGCATGTATGGAACTGCAGTCGACAAGGCACATGTATGGAACAGGCTTCTGATTCACTGAGAGAAACAAAGATAAAATTAACTGTAAGCCAATGGAAAACACCTGCTTTGGGTTTTTGGAACCACCTGTGGTCTGAAAGGTCACTGCACCCTGTGCCAGGGACTGAGGACAGTGACCGGACAAGAGGTAAGAGGCACAAACCAAAACACATGAAATTCCATTCCAACAGAAGAAAGCTGTTTTTTACTGTGAGGGTGCTTAAGGGCTGGTATAGGTTGGTGAGATAGGCGTTGAAGTTTCCATCACTGGAGATACTCAAAACTCCACTGGCCATCACTCAGGAAAACCTGCTCCAGCTGAGTTTGCTTGAGAGCAGGGCATTGGGAAGGACAATCTCAAGAGGTCCCTTTCCACATAACCTATTCTGTGACACAGGGCCAGATCAGGAAAGGGATCATACATGGTCTCTAAGGGGGTCTAGAGACCATCTCCAGGACAAGGACAGCAAGAGGCCCAACCACAGGGGAAAAATGCCCTGATCAGAAAGCAGTTTTACACTGGGCTGTGTAAGCAAGCAATCCATGCTGGGGAGCATGAATCCAGTGATACCAAACACCAGCCTGCCCTATGCACCCCATTATCAGGGGCGGCCCTGGTCCATCTGAACTCAGCAGGTAGGTAGAGACCCATCTGCACCAGTTCTGATGGGACTCTCTAAGCTCACCTTTTTCCCCCTTCATTCTGTGGGGAGATCCTGGAGGCTGCTGCGTGCTCCTGCTGCTGCAGATACACCTCGCTGGGGGCACGGCGCAGGTCCAGCACAGGGCACGTGGCCCCAGGGAAGGTGTACACTGGGGCCTGGATGTGGGAGTTGAGCTGCTGAGGGTGGTGGCGGGTGTAGTCCTGTGTGATGACCTCCTAGAATGAGAAACCCAGGTCAGAAATAGAGGTGGTTTCTATCTCTTGCTTTGCTGGGCTCAAATAAGAGCGAGCAGGAGTGAACGAGGGTGGTTTGCCCCTGCATGGATGTAACTTCTGCCTCCTGCCTGCAGCAGCTCTCATGATGGGCTTGTTGGGGATGCAAGCACCCAGGCTGAACATGCTGGATGCACCCTCCAGCCCCCAACCAGAGGTGCTGAGGTCTCCAGCATCACTCCCAGCCCTTCCCTACCAGACATGCTACATAACAGCTCTTCCCTCCTCCCTGGAGCCCCAGTAGGAAGGCGAGAACGAGGATAATTACACTGATGTGCTGGGCCAATGTGACCACCCGCTGGTTCATGCCCTTGATGCTCTGGCTGGACTGCACGGGCTGGCACTGGGGCCCATCGGGCTGCCGGAGGTGCTGCAGGTGGGCTGCTTCAGGAGCTGAGGCCTTCAGTGAGCCTGGGGGAGAACAGAGAGGAGAGCCAGTGTGAGGTGACATCGGTGTCCTGATCCTTGACTCCCACCCTGGATCAGCTCTGGGGCACAATGAGTGAGAGCTGGTTGACAAAGCCCCCCCATCCCAGCTCAGGCTCTCCCATGCCGTCTGGCACTGCCAGCCCCTGCCCTCACCTTGCTGTTTCTGCCTCAGGTCATGCTCCCCATGCCCCTTCTCCACATCCTGCAGCAGCTTGGCCCCTTTCTCATGGGACAGGCTGGGTGAGCTCACAGGACTCACTGCTTCCATCCGCTCAGGGCTGTAGCCTCCGTGAAAGCCTGAGGAAAAAGGGAGAAGGGAATTAAAACCAGGAGCTCCCTTGGCTTTTTCCTAGTGTTGTGGCAACCATCACTGTGGGAAGAGTCACATATTCAGCAAAGGGGGTTGAAAAGAGATGAGGGAAGACCTGGCAGCTCACACTGCAGGGACCCCTGGAGCCACCTCTGATGTGAAGACAGCAGACTCACACACTGCAGGGGCAAAGCATTTTCTTGACCATTCTCTGCCTTTTAAGGTCTTTGCACAGACAAACTGCATCACAACAGGCAGAGCTGGAAGGAGGCACCACATCACCTTTCAACAGAAGGAAAACTGACGCACGGGTGAGTTATACTTCCACAGACCAGGGGTGGAGGACGGAGTTCTGGAGGAGTCCCACGCTGCTGCTCCCCAGCTCAGCACGTTTGGTAACACTCATGACTTATGCATCCACAGACCTTTACCCTCCTAACACTCAATTCCTAGAAACCACCCACTGCAGGCAGATCTGGCAGGCGACTGACAGCGCTGCTGGAGGGTCCCCAGTGCCCTTGACCTTGCACGTACCTGGGGCACAGTAAGGGTAGGACCGCATGGAGAACCTCCCTGTGCCAGAGATAGGGATGCAGCAGCCCCCATCACCCCATGTATGCCAGCTCCGAAGGGATGCTCTGGAAAGGTCCCTAACCAGCATTAAAGTCCTGAGGAACACCAGCTCCTCTCTATAAGCTCACGGCTGCAGAAAAGCTGCCCCTCTTCTCTGCAGCATGACAACACTCAGCTGGAGGAAACACTGATGCCAGGGAAAAAGGCAGAGGAAATGCTCAGCCAGGCAGCACACTGTGGCCAGAGTCCAGGTCCTTGGACCTGGAGCACGCTGATAGAAAGGGCTGGGAACAGACGTGACCAAACGGTGGGATGGGATGATCGGGATAAGCCAATGAGAGCAGCTCTTCTCCCTGGCCATGCTGCCATGTCCTTCCACCCTTGGGCTAGGGGAAAGGGAGCTGGGCAGCAGCCCCCAGTGCTGGTGGCCAAGGCAGATGCTTCAACTTGAAGACGGGATCCCTGTTGCCTGTTGCTCCTGCATGCTGGTGGAACCATGTTCACATTGCCCTCTTGTGCGGCATCCAGCACTGGGACCCTGAGTGAGGGCACCCCAAATGAAGGGACCCTGTCTCAGCTGCATCATGGAGCAGCCCACAAAGCCCTCTGAGATCCTGCTCTCTCAGTGCAGGGAGGTGCCTGCCAAGAGCCCTGTCCCGCTCACACTCCTAATTCTCTGCTTTGCTGGTTTGATTTATTACCCACAACCACTCCTTACAGACTGCCTGGGAATTCCGAATGATGGGGAAATCAGAATTAGCACACTGCTATTGTCTGTAAAGAGCAATACCAGGAACTGAACCACGTTTGCAAAACAGGACTTGGCAACGGGAAAAACTAAAAGAGGGCGAGAGGAGGGAAGATCCTTAAAACACACATAAATAAAGAAGTCTGGGATAACACAACAACCGGGAAGCAGAGGGACAAGAACACTGGCGGAGCTGATGGAGCCGAGAGCCAAAACGTGCAACTAAAAATAAGAAATCATGAAATAAAACGGGTTTCAGGCCACAGCTCTCTCACCTCTCCCCTCCAATTTCTCACCAGCACCAGTGGAGTCGTTACCAAGCGAGTCTCTTTCTCGCTGCCCCTTATCTCAAGACATTTGACGCATGATAATCACATCTATGAGGTTGGCTGCTGTCGTGGTGGTCTTACCGAGTGCTCGGAGCTCCTGTTCCTGCACTGAAAAGCGTTTACTTTGACTCTTTTCTCGACTGTGCTGCTCAGGGCCCGAGGCTGCGTGCTGCTGGTCCAGAGAGTGATGGTGCTGCTGGCTTTTCCCCTGTCCTCTGCTATAGTGATGAGAAGAACCAGGTCCGGAGGCAGGTAAAGGTCTTGACTCCATGGCTTTAATGGGTGAAGGTGACTGTTCGAGGTTGGCTCCACTCGGCAGCTTTGAGGTGAAGACGTTGTCAGTCTGGGGTCGCTCTGCCTTGGCTTCCCGTGCCCTCGAGGCCTCTTTCTGCAGGATGGCTGGGTCCATTGGGGTGGCATAGCCATCCACTGAGCTGATGGAGGAGCGCAGGGTGGAGGCCGAGGGGAAGGCAGCAGAGCGGATTGGTGATGTGGTAGTGGTGGAGGAGGATCTGGAGGCAAAGATAAGGCAAAGATGAGAGAAGCACATGGAGAAAGAGAGAGCTGCCGTGTTCAGCCCTGCCTGGCCAAGGTGCTCCTGGGGCTCCTGAGTGTAGGGTTGACTCATGCTGGAGCAGGTAAGGAAGGCTCAGAACTGGCAGTGGCCTGGATATGTCTATTGGAGAGAACAAACCCATGGACAGCTCCCAGAGACCTTCATTAACTCCACTTTGAGCAAGAGGAGTGATACCCATTCTGGGCACAGGGATGCTCCTACTTTCTTTCCTTTTAGCAGTAAAAGCCACCAGAAAAAGTGAAGGAATTGGGCACCCAAACCTGCCTCTCCCCACACAACATCCTTGCAAGCCCCAACCCTGTTCCCACTGATACTGAAGGCCAAAACAACCCTCGCTCCATCTCAGAGGTGTCCCATGTGATGATCATTCATTAACCACCATGGCTGTGCTGGTGCGGGGCCGTACCGCAGGACAGAAGGGGTGGGGGTCTCCGAGGAGATGATCTTCATGCTCGTGTTGTGGAGCACGCTGGGGCGCTGCTGGATGGTCTCATGGGTGCGGGGTGAGACGGGAGAGTGCTGGTGGCTGTGAGAGTGTGAGGAAGAACGGCTGCTGGACTGCTCCGTACCTGGGGAAACACAAAGATGGGCTTCTTCAGCTCTGTGTTTTACAGACCCAAGCCCACATCCACCCAGCACACGCCCCACGACGTGGTGCCAGGCTCCCCCAGACTACCTGGTCTCCAGATGGGTGCGTGCTCCACCGTGGTGGATGCTAGGATGGATTTTTCACGCTCCCGCTCCCGTTCTCGCTCCCGCTCCCGTTCCCGCTCGGACACAGACGATCCCGATTGTTTGGTCATGTGTGTGGGGCCTCCTGAAACCCAAATGAAAGGCAGTGAAAGGGCTGCAGACACAGCAATTCCCAACCTAGGGAACACCACCTGCTCTTCACATTGCTGTGTCTGCAGAGCAGATAGGGAATGACTCCATCCAAGGTCACCTGCAGCAGCATGAACAGGGGCAACCGGTATGACAAAACCTGGGTAAACCATGGAATAGCTGTGCCTTTTTGGGAAGAAAGAGGAAAAGCAGGGAAGCTCCCAACAAGGAGGGTTAGAGGGGCTGGTGGGCTGGTATCTGAATAAGAATGAATTTGGGCTCCCCCATATGTCCTGGCAAAATCCACTGCCCCGGATTAGTTAAGGAAATCCTGCCCAGCTGCTTTCCTATGGGAAATGCAACCTGCAGCGTTACCTGGGGAGAGCGGGGAGCTGCTGTGCCGGCTGCCAAAGGTCTGGGGGGGCCCGGGGATATAGGTGATGCGGTCCATGGTGGTGGCAGAGGTACCAGGGGTAGGGGGCACGAGGACGGGCAGGTGTGGCACTTGGGACAGGTCGATGATGCCTGGAGAGAGAAGCAAGAGGACTGTCAGGATGCTGCCGAGCTGCTGCAGCTTGGCTGTGTTAGAGCAGGGAGCAGAGCTGGGAGTGTCCACCCATCCCCATTGCTCTGGCATAGCACAGAAGGTGTGAGCACATACAAGGTCCCTGGCTGCTGGTTATAAGGGGAGGAAACCTTTCTATGGGCAAATACAGCATAGCCTGCTGTTGGGAATAATGGGGAGGAAAAATGTTGAGCTCTATCCCTGCTAGAGTGAGGGGGCTGCAGGCAGCATCAGTAGCAGCTCCCTCTATACACAGACTCTGCAGCTCCCCAGCATGCTCTTTGCAGAAAGCCAGACACCTCTCTGGGACAACGTTTCAATCTCCAAAGGCCAGGCTGGGAAGTGCTCCCGTGCCTCAAGACCAGAGCTGCTTCAAGCAGTCTCTAATAACTGAAGATGGCAAAAAGAGCATCAAACTCCCCCTGGCTGTCCCCCGTGCTGCCCAGCCAAGTTCCTACACTCCGGGTGACACCGTGCTGCTGGCTTGGCCCTTGCAGCCTCTCCTTGTCCCCAGATGCCCCCAAGCCCCTGGATGGTGCTGTGCCAGGAGGACCTGCTGCATAGTTGAGGGCGAGGGAGGGCTCCCGGGGTGACAAGCCACGCAGCATGTCTGCCCGCTGCGCCATGGCCGTGGCTGCGGCGTTGTGGTGCATCTGCTGGGACGTGATGTAGTCGTTGATGATGGTCTGTCGGTTCTCCATGGCGGCCGTGTCTGGGTAGCCCCGGATGAGGTACGGGGGGTAGAGGTGGGGGTACGTGGGGCTCGGAGCCAGGTGCCTTGGCAGGTAGTAAGCAGCAGCTGGGAGAGAAAACGTTGGAGATGTAAGTGGCCTTCTCCAGAGACCTCAGGTTTTTGGAGTCTAACGAGTTAAAAAACAATTCCAAACAGACTTGTGTGCCCACTGAAGGTACCTGCTTCCAGTTGGATTCCCCTCGGGATGGCAGCGGGGTCAAAAGCAAGCGGGATGTGTCCTCGGTACAGGTCGACCCCACTCACGCCACGGAGCAGGTGCTCATATGGGGAGATGGGGTGGTGGTGGTCAGCCACAGGGGCATGTGGAGACTTGGAGTTGTTGAGCTCTCTCGATGTGGGGGTGATCTTTCTGTCCTGGGACACCGGCTTCCCGGCAGTGATGCTCCCTGCAGTGAGAAGGAAATGACTCAGAGACTGAGCACTGTGGCCAAACTGAGTCCCTGAGGAATGCCTGCAGCCAACCGTGTCCCCCAGGGACCTCACCGACCTTGAGGGACCTTCCCCTCCTCCCTGCACCACCGTGCCCTGTTACGCCACCGAGGCTGGGGCAGGCCAAGCCCCAGCTGCACCCAGAGAGAGAAGCCTGTCCCAAACCACCCCTCCACCCCAATGCATCCACGCTGGGCAGTCTGTGAGCTCACCCTGGCCTGCACAAGCAGCTGACAGCGAAGCCTCGCTGCTGTGCTCTTCGGCACAAGGAGGTCACCACTGCTGGGCAGAGCTGGGGACCAACATCTGCCAACATCTGAAGGCTTTCCCCAAAATGACTGACCTAACCAGGAACACAGCGGAGGCTGCAGCAACTGGACACACCAACCACGGAGAGCTGGAGGTGCCCCAGATAGCAATGAATGATGGGGATGTGTTTTGGAGAAGCTCTGCGCCGCACAGCCCCATCTCTCACTGCTTGCCGGGGAGGCACGTCCTCACCTCGGTTCTCAGCAGATTGCAATGTCTTGTGCTGCACACCCCCAAATCACAAGACTCCTGGGTTAGGACGAGTATTTGCAGGCAGGAGATGCAAAAGGCCCCAGAGCAGTTACCCGTAGCTGGCAGGCTTGGTAGAACAAGGTGTCTTAGAGACTGGCTTCAGCACTGATCCTGCCCACAAACGTTGCCATGAAGCAAGAAGGGGTTTTGTGCTCTGGATCTGAGCTTGCCTCACCAGATCACTAAGCCAAGCCCAGCCCAGACACACACTGCTCCCGAGGAGCCCCCCTCTGGGGCAGGAGATGACTGATGCCAGGGGCATGAGCAGACCCTGCCTGGTGCAGGGAGACAGCAGATCCCACAGACCAGCTGCACTGCCTGGATCCACCGGCTCAGGAGGGATTAGATGTTCCTGTAAGCAAGGCACTCAAGTGCCAAGGTGATGGATGAGGCACAAACACACAAGGCAGGCAAACACACACCAGACTGTGACAAGTGTGAAGATCCCCTCATGCAATGCACCAAGCACTGCTTAATTGCCTGCAGAAACAAGGGTACCCTGGGACAATGGTGGGATGATGCTTTTCAAACATCACCAGCTTCACCAGCCACCATCCAACTGTCCTTTTGGTTACCATGGTGCAGACATAGGGTGCCCTCACTGCACCCCAAGGAAGGGAGCTGAGCCCCAGCTGTCCCTGGCAGCCTCCCCAGTGCTGTGAGTCAGCCATTGCCATGGGCAAGAGTGGGAGCAGGGTGCTGGGGAGAACGGGTTTGACAGGCACTGCTTGGGAACAGCTCGAGCAGGTGGGGTCAGCAGCCACCTCCTGCAGGCCTTCTGGAGATGTTAGCATCAAATAAAGGCTTTGCCAAAGTACCTTCATGCTGCCGTGGTGTGGATTCTCGTGTGGAGACCGGAGACCCTCTGTGCAAGTGGCTGCCAAACGCTGTGCTGTGCCCTGCCTGGTGGTCCTCGTAGGAGAGGGCACTTTGGTGAGGCTTGCCCGGCTCGGGAACAATCACAGGAGCCCCTCTGGCAATGGAGCCACCCGAGTTTGTCACTGGGCTTGGCCTGTTTTTCAGGCTCTCTTCGTAAGCCCTCTCCAGATTCCTCGGGTCTTGGATGACATCCAGTGAGTGCACAGAGTGAAAAGTCCTGCCGGGACTGCCGATGATGGACCGCACGTCGTGCTTTTTGGTACTCGAGGAAGAAGAGCTGCTGTCATACTTCAGTGGGGTACCCTGGGGACAGAAGAAAGGGGAGGCATCAAAGGGACGCAGAGCAGAAGGGGATCCAGCAACTGCATCCCACCAACTTCCAATGGGATTCGTGCTTCCTCATTCAGTGGGCCAGTACCCAACTTGGTCAAACGGCAGCAACCATCAGCAAAGCAGAGAGAACAGCCCCACACGGCGCAGGGCAGGGTGGAGCGCCCATCCTGCATGTCTCGGTGTGCTCCAACAAGATGATGATGAGTCAGTGCTGAAGGCTGGCTGTGCCCATCACACCTCTCTCCTACACACACACTGCGAAACGAAGTAGGACTACAAGGTGCCATGGGAACCTTCCAAATATTTGGAGCCCAACAGGAGACAGCATGCCATGTTTCATCCTAACTACTGGCCTTGCTGGGTTGACACTTGCCCATAAAGGGAGGAGACCAAGATCATGTGCACCCAGAGTCACAACTGCCAAGGGCAATGAGTTGACTCTGGTCTTAAACAAGAGCCAAAAGCATCCCCTTCTGTGTACACACGTAGATAGAGCACTGCATTCTTAATGTGCCAGGGGATGCTGAGCTCCCTTCCCTGAGTTTTGTATTCATCTGCTAGGAAGGATCATAGGATGATCTGCATTGGAAGGGGTCCCATCAAAGGAAGTGGAAGAGCAACCTGGTCCCAAGCAGAGACTCAATTCTGACCAGTGATGTGTTTGCAACCTGAAGCCCTCGCACCTCCCTTTTTACCTTGGGAATGGTTGCCAGGGTCCGTGTGAGGACAGCAACCTGAGCAGGACCAATCTCATCTGCTGTTTGCCTGATCCTCACCTGCGTGATGGAGCCTTCCTTCAGAGGTCTCGTCAGAGAGATGTCTGGTGTCCGCCTCAGCTCCTCCCGCGGTATCTCATGGATTGATCTTCCTGCTTCTTTCACTGTGGCCACCAGGTCTTCATGGGCTGGTTTCATTTTCAGAGGTGTAAGGCCCTCGTGAGACCTGACCTTGTAGGCATCAGATAAGTCCCTCGGTGGAGTGTTTTCCCTCTTGAGCTGTTTGGCTTCTCTTCTGAGGTAGTCCTCATGAGCCTCCACGTAGGACCGAGGTATTCCTGCAACCCCCAAGCAGATGACGGATGCAGAGGGTGCTTCAGAGTTCAGCGGGGTCTCAAGTTAATGCATGTAACTCAGGGACTGGTACCCAACTGAGTACACAGAGCAGCTACATCACTAATGCAGCTGGCCCACCTCACATCTACCACCACTTTCCAGACCCATTCTGCACTAGTTTTAGCCTGCCTTCATGCAAGTCACCCCTGACTTTGGTGAGAGCTTAGATTGGTAAAAGCTGAGCAAGACTGAGAATCTCTGAGCTGAGAGTGCAGAGATGTGCAGCTGGACTTTGATGGGTCCAACCTTGTTTCCTCCTAGCCTGACAACAAGAGGCCAAGCATGTGAAATACCTCCCCACATTACCTCTGGCCATGGCCATCTTCTTGCAGGCTTTACCTTGTGTAATGGAGCCCCGCATGTGATGCTGCTCCTTTAGGTTATGGGGACTGTGTCGGTCTGGAGGGATTGCTCGACCCATGAGACCTGGAACAGATCAAAGGAGAAAGCTGGATTGACACCGGAGTTCACTGACAGTGAATACACAACAGTGTTACCAGGGACTCTTGAGACAACAATGAAAACCATCAACAACTGCTAAATTATTTCTCTTTCAAAACAATGTGATTCCCTTTTTTTCTAGTCCTGACAGTGGTCTGCCAGGGAAGGAACCGAAGGCAAATAGGCCAGTCTGTGTCCCTTGGTTTTCCATGCTGGTCAGATGCTGCCCTGTTGGGATGCGTTGCAGGGTATCAGTGAACCACTGCCAAAAGCACAGACATGAGGAAGTGTATCCTGTAGACAAGAGGCAAGATGGTGTCTCTGAGAGTCACTGCTAACACAGCATGGGTGAAAGATTTCACCCAGACCCACCTTCAATGTTGGCAGATAAGCTATCACGGGCTGATAAGCCGCGGCTGATCCTCCCTTCCATCATATCGTAGGTCCGCTTGGTTCCTGTGGTCTCATGTAAAGCTCCTGAGCTCCTGCTGTCTTCTTTGGGACACTGAGAAGCAGCAACTCCACCTGGGGAAGAGAACACCAAGATGCACCACCAGGAGCATGGAAAATTCAGCACTAGCCATGGGAGGGTGTTCACTGCTGCTTGCATGTGTTGCTGGAAGGTCAGATCCCATCCCAGCACACCAGCAATGCCAAAAACATCACACAAGGTTGGCTTCCAAGAAATTCAGCTGGTGTTTTCTCCCCTCCCTGCCTGTCTCAGATCTGTGCATCTGGGTGGGAGCATCCGCCCTGTCGCATCCTGCTCCCTCCATCCCTGGTGGGGAAGCAGCAGGACAGCCTGGAGCCAGCACGGCACTGGTGTGAGCAGCTGTGGTTCCACTGAACTCGGCCTTGTGGGTCTGGGGATCTTTATTTCTTTTTACCCTGTTTGTTTTGGTTTTTGCTAGACACCTACTGTTTGGGATCCTGGCCAGCCTTAATATTCGCCGAGACACTCCCTGGGTGAGAAAATCAGGGAAAAGGGGGGAGAAGCAAAGCTGAGAATGATTCATTTGAAACAGCAGTGAGGGCCCAAAAGAACTAGGAGAGACAGTGAGGACTGACAGAGCAAGCACTCATGTGATGGGAGACCACCAACTACCTCCTCATCTGAACCTGGAGCAGATTCTTCTGCAAACAGTGGGCAACTGACCTGAGCTACAGCCTCTGCCACTCCCAAGCACAGCCCTGCCCATGCCAGGCAGCATCTCGCCCACCCTGGGCCATAGGCATCCATCATGTGCAGCGAGCTGTGAATTTAAGCAGCTTCTGATCCAGCTGAATCCATCCTGGTTATGTAATGAGCTCCAAGAGGGAATTTTGGCTTGGAAACATAAACACCTCTGCCCATCATCCCTGGCCAGCCTGCCCCTGCCAAGGATTGCCAGTGCCTTGATCATCCTCTCTGTGGGCAGAGAAGGTGGTTATACAATTAGAGAAAATGGGGAAGTTAAAAATACTCATCCCACTGTGGACAATCAGGAACAAAAGTCCTCCTTGGAAAACCAGTAATTAATAAAATGGGATTATTACAACTTCACACCTGCTACTGATTCCTGCAGCCAGCACCCACTCAATCCAGAAAGTGTTTGGGGCTGCAAGAAGATCTGACCCTGAGCCTCCACTTCACATTCATCCTATAGGAGAAATCTGGGGGCGACATTGAGAACCAGCCAGGCACCCTGCGGCAGACACAGGGTGATGTGCCCACACCCTGTCATCAAGGAACATCTGTTGCCAACAGCCCTTCTGCACAAGGGGACATGGTCCCGGCACCCTTTGTGCCACTGGGAAGCAGGGGGGGTGCGAGGGAGAAGAGACTAAACAGAAAGAAAATCACTCCAAGCCCACGTCCCTTGCCTTGCAGAAGCCATCAGCAATCATATGCAGAATGAGAATAACCAATCTAGCACAATTCAGCTTGCACATGCTACAGGATCTCGTCTCATTACAGCTCTTTTATTTTAAGCACCCTCATGACACTAAAGAATTTGCAATTTTTTTTCTGCTTGCCAAAATTCATAATCACCAACAATTTCAGTTTTCTTATCTAATTTCTGTTTAACTCTTCCTCACCAGGCTGTTTGGGGGAAGGAGAGAGGCAGCAGGGCTGGCAGAAGCACACAACGTGACTCAGGATGCGATAAACGCTGTCAAGCATGTAAAAGGCTGCCTGTGGAGAGGAAGGACTTAATTCCTCATGTGTGTCCAAAGCAGGTAGGATGAGGACCATGGGTTCAGGCTGCAGATGAGGAGACTTGAGCTGACACCAACAAGTGCACGCAATGGGGAAGGGTTTGGTCTGCCCACAGCGAGATCCCAGCTCTGGGCACAGGGAGTCCTCACTGCTGGGAGCCTGCCCTTGTCTCTCCCCTGACAGCACCACTTCTGAGATCAACCTCATTCGACTCCAAGCTCAGGCAGAGGAGTTTAAAATAGCCTCTTGCACAAACAAGTCCTGAAATGCTTCCTGAGTCCTCCCTGGTCCAAGCCCTGCCAACTGTCCCAAAGGGCACCCAGACACAAGTCTTCACAGTGACACTTCTTATCTGGGCTAGAGTTGACAGTGAATGTGGGCAGGCATGGGACAAGCTGGTTTCCATGTGGTGGGTGAGAGGCATGGCTCAAAGCCCTGTCCTGAAAGGTCCCTGTGGTCCCAGGGCACACACAGAAAGGGCATCAGCCAAAGCTTGAGAGTTGGCCCCAGTGGTCTGACCTGAACTCTCTGCTTCTGGCCTTGGATGAAACAACAAGCCTGTAATGAAACCAGCTGCCTGCTGTCTCTGCCTGCAGGACTGACCACAGGGCCTAACAGGGATGCTCTGGCCCAGGCAGGGATGCAGCCATGCTGGGGAGGAAGAGAGGGTTCAGGCAGCACAGCAGCTGACCAGAGATACCTGCTGAGGCAGGTGAGCACAGCAGAGGTTAGGATCTGTTCCTCAGTCACCTCCACATTCAACTGAGAGGTGACACAGGACGACAGCCACCCCTGTGCACACTGGAGCACATGCCAGTATTCTGCCCCAAGACGACATGGGGCTGCAGTGCCTGTAACTCAGCTCTTCCCAACCCCAGCCATGGGCGAGGAGGAGGCCAGCTCCACGCCAGTGATGCTCCATGCAGCACACAGTGAAAGGCAAGCAGAGAGGAGTTGTTTCCAGCTTCACTAGAGAGGAACATCTGCTTATCTCTGATGGGAGCCACCGCGACACACGGAGCAGCCTTGACGGCCAGTGCTGTGATCAGATGAGCAGGCGCAGAGGAGGCAGGAGCAGCTGGTGAGTGCTGCTGATACCATTAATGCAGCCAGGCATCAAGGCAGCCCATTACCATGCAGCAGGGCTGAGAGCTGCAACACAGCTTTTAGGTCTCTCTTGAGCCCCCTCAAGAGCAGCCCAGCATCAGGCTCACTTGCAGGGTTTGCTTCGCCATAGTCTACTCCCTAGATGGGCAGGGTCAGCCTGTAACAAGTGACACTGTCTGTGACACAGTGCTGTCAGGCCCAGGAGGACCTCTGCAGGGCAGCCCCATGCTGGGAAAGCTGTGCCCAAGATGTTGCAGGTGAGAATCTGATGTGTGAATAAACCTTTATGCCAAACTACCTGACTCGCCTCCAACTTGCAGGTTCTTGAGTCCCACCTTGGCCTAAGAGCTTGGGGATGGTTTCCTAAAGTTTTTGCACAGTCTCCTGCAGAAGGTGCTAGGGATGAAGGCAATACCTTCCCATCTGGTCCTCTCCTCTCTCCTAGTCCTCAAAACCAATGAAAACCAGAGACATCATGCCCCTGCTGGCCAGCAAAGCCACCTCCAAGGCAAGGTAACCATATGGAACAGAAGGAAAACCCAGCCAGGCCATAGACAGGAGGGGTGGGAAGGGACAGACACGATGCTGGAAGCAAAGACGTGAGGCTGGGATGTTGCACTTTGTCAGCCTTTCCTCAAATAGCTCCCAACTCCCAGCCACGGTGGCACAAACCCCTGGCGCCTGCCCTAAAAAGGCAGAGGATTACGACTTACCCTCGTAGGACAGCACGTGGCCTTTCTTCCCTTCGTAGATGACATGTCCTTTGGGCACAGCATCCTCTCTTGCCTTCTCTGCTCTGCTGGGGCTGTCTTCTCCGATTATCCTGGTAATGGTTCCTTTGTACAGCACTTCTGCCGGGGTGCCCTTGGAAAGCCACCAAGATCCATATTTAACAGTGTCACAAGCAATTAAGCAAGCGCGTGCGCGGGGACAGGCTGTTCCCCGCAGGAGGCTGAGTGGAGGGCGAGCGCGCCCAGCCTCCGCTTCCTGGCGCAGCCAACAGTGAGGGACCTGCAGCTTAATTATTGATGAGGATGATAATGAGGAGCGGTAAAGAGGTACGTGATCCCTGCAAGGCTGCTGGGAAGAAGCAGGGGGGCTGAGGACAGCACAGACCTCCAAAACAGCAGCTCTTTTCACTAGGCCTGTTTTGGAGTAAGCTACCTGCATCGCTTCCACCCCTGGGTCTGGGGAGACAGGGCACCTCCTGAGGACACCCTGGTGACAAAAAGGACTGTTCAAGTGTTAGGGTTTTCCTGTTTGCAACCTGTTTTTCCTATTGCAGCCTACTTCCCCAACCTGGTAAAGGAGACATGGGAATGTCCTGCCTGCCCAGGGCACATCTGCTGACAGCAGAAGTGACCTTCAGAGCGCTGCCTGCACACAGGAGCTGGTGCTGGCAGCACGCCTGGGTGAGATGACAGGCATCAGTGAGAGCAGTCCTGGAGCAGGTCCGGGACAAAACCTGCCGGTTGGCTCTTCAACAGGAACAGTTCCTTACACAAACTGGTGTGAACCGAAACCTCTCCTTCCCTGGAGGCACACACAGACACGGCTCACAGACACCTGCCCCCTTTTTAATGCCCTTCAAAACACTCAGAACTGGATGTCCTTGAAGACATTGCTGGTGATAACATCCCCCTGCCATCACCTGCTGGTGCGAACCCTCAACAGCCACTGTAGGGTGATGGTCCTGCATCCCACGGCATGGAAGGCAAAGCCACGCTGACAGAGAGATTTTGAGTGACACCTGCATGCTCTGCTCATTTAACCCCACGAAGCGTGAAGACTGATGAGCGTGAAGAGTGATATCCCAGCCAGCTTTGCTGGTGCTTCCAGGCTGTGCTCGTGCAGGCTATTCCCCCACGGCAGCTTAGAGATGCTGCTGGTACCAAGCCCTAGAGTACCAGCAGTTCCAAAACCCTTCCAGAGCTACCAGGACATGCCAGCATCCAGGTTCAATGTTCTGACAGTTCACCCTTGCAGCACACCTGGTAACGGCTTTCCCAGCTGGCTCTTCCAGCCCCAGGTAAGTCATCTTCCTTCCGTGGACGTGCTCAGAGGGGATTTGAAAGCAAGTGATGACAGATGGCTTCAGAGCAGAAAGCATATATTCAAGATCTCCTTTCCGTGAACTGGATGACTAATCTGAGATCAAATATCAGCTCTGGGAGCTGCTGCCGGAACAGGGGGCTCCTTCTCCCCCATGGGAGGAGAGGGATGCAGGCTGCTGGGCCAGCAGGAGAGGCAGGTAATGCCCTGGGTCTGGGCTTGGTACCTTAATCCCAAGCCAAACAAAGGAATCTAGATGGATTAATTAGATAGATGCAAAACAGCGTCTCAACGAACTGCTCATCTCCTGAACTCTGGCACGTGGTGCTCACGACCTTTCCTGCCCACCCACTGCTGCCCATAGCTGCTGCAGGAGCATATGAGAGGATGAAGCACAGTGTTTGCTCTGATGGGTTATTTACAACCCCCGAGGAGCTGCTCCTGGCAGCTGCTGATGCAGGGCACCAGGCAAGTGAAGCCTCTGCTCTGGGCCAGGATTCAGGTTCATGTCCCCAGGGCCCAAGGGAACACGGCCACCCTCCTTGAAGGAGGCAGGCAGAAATCTCAGCGTGAGTGGCTTTAAATATCTGAGTGATGGCCAGATAAAATCCCCACAGGAAAAGGATTTTTTCTGTTGCTAATGCTCTCCGCTCTGTTACCGTGTGAGCAATAACTCACACTGCAAAACACTACCTCCCGCTTGCCAGCTGCTCTTCCGAAGATGGATGGTGGAGATTAAGGCCAAACTATCTTCCTGCTCAAGACAGCCTCTGGGCAGGACCTTCAGTGCAGCATGCTCAGCCCTGGCAGGAGACCTCCCTACCTTACATGCACCTTGGATTCTCCTCTTCTGCTCTGCCTGGCTTGACCCCTCCACCCATCTCCTCCTTCATCCAGCTCCACTTTCTTGCACTGGCAAGACCTGTGCTGCTCAGCCCCGTGCCACACGCTCAGTGCACCCCACAAGCCCCAATCCCCGTGTGCAGAACAAGCTGCAGCCACCAGCACCCAGAAAGCAGAACCCCACAGAGACAAGGGACCTACATGTGTGATGGACCCTCGGTAGGTGATGGGTGACTCCGGAGGGGGTCTGGATGTCGGTGTTCCCTTGGTGATGCTCCCTCCTGAGGCAGAGCTGAGGGAAGTACCTGTAAGACACAAAGGCAGTGAGCTGGGGGCTGGATTTGCTGTTCAGCACAAGAACTGTGGGGCTGAGACAACCAAGTGCAGGATTCAACCCAGTCTAAGTGAGCTGATGATCTGGAGGGAAAGCCCTCCAAGGAATGCCAGTGTTAAATCCCATGCCTTGCAGAGCCCTTTCCACCCCACTCCCCAAGGGACCCAGCCCTGCAAGCACAGACTGGGAGGCAGGAAAAATGGGCATTTTGAGGCTATCAGCTCCCTGCTGCCTTTGTGAGAGGGGTGGGCAGATTTATGAGCCTGGGAGAAAGCACAGCCTGTCTCAGCCTCCCCTGATGGGATCAGAGCAGATCTCCAGCGAGATGCGGCTCGGGGTGGTTTGAGTTCATTTGCGTGGATCCGTCCTGGGCTGGAGGCAGCCCCACTGCACGCAGGCTTCTGACTGCCTTAGTTGTGGGGCTCACAAACCAGAAACTGCACTTAAAAGCAACATCTTTGCATTTACTTCCTTCTGCCTAGCTAATGGGGAAAGAAACATGGGAGGGCTGTATTTAAACGAAATGTGGATCCTGCCCAGCTGCAGCAGCAGCAGTGAAGAGCCTGAAAAAAAATTAATGGCATTTAAGCAGGTCTTGCTTTGTCTTAAGCAACAGATTTGTGGGTTGAACACGAAACCTCCACCAGGATCAATGCCCAAGAGCCTGATCTGGGTAGGATCTGTACAAACCTATCTGCCACAATGCTGGAGAAAAAGGGTGAAGGAACCCCTCCTGCTGTGTGCAGGAATCAAACCTGAAAGCACAGGGCAACTGCAGCCAGTGTGATGCTCACCAGGCTTGGCAGTGCCAGCATCCCTCCCATCCCATTTCCCGTGCTTTCCGCTCCCGGCTCCTCACCACGCAGGATGGAGCCCTCCTGGGACGGCTGCAGAACCAGACTTTCCGGCTGGCTGGCCTGGCTTCTAGGAGAAAGTTGTTCCTGCTTTACTCCAGGAAAAGGCACTGGAAAACAATAACCATGTATCAGTGTAGGTGCAGGGCAGAGGGTTGCAGCCCTCCACTGCTTGAGGCATCTGTGCCAGCCCTGCACTGGTAACTCCTCGGTGCCTTTGCCATCACCACCAGTTTGGAATAGACTTCACCAAGGATGCAGCAATCAATTGAATGCACAACTACTGATGAGCAAAGCCAGATCCTTCACCTTGGTAAAGGCACTGCCTGCTGCTGCTGGCACCAGGACCAGAGCTGACATTGAAAACCCAATAGTGGTTTATAACAGGACCTGTGCACAGCGGGAACAGGGCCTGTATCCCTCCTCCCTCACACTTAGTCCTTCACTCATCCCCTCCTGCTGTTAAACACTTCCAAATCTGCAGACTAAACACTTTCTTTGTTCACTTCGGGCCATTTACTCTTTATCCTACTGGCCTGGGGAGCGGCAATATATTTCCTTCCTTCGATCACAGTATTAGCTGGAGGGTATTTATAGGTTGGGATGTGTCCCTGGGTGAGTTGCTGCTTTCCTATACTGCACAAATTTAGCTCCCTGTGTCTCTGCTTTCCTGAGGGACTAATCCTTTCATCCTCTTAGCAGGTCTCTCTGCACTTCATTGCTGTGTCCTGTGTTCTTCTTTCCTGCATGCTGCCGGCAAGTTAGCTTCCCAGTGCTCTGCAAGAAATCACTCACCTCCCAGTCCCTTACCCAGTTTCTTGGGATCCATGGTCAGTGGCAGGCCCATGGTGATCGAGCCAACAGGGACCTTGGCGTGCTCGGAGCTGTAGGGTGCATGGAGCTGGATGGGCATGCCCTGCAGAGCGAGAGAAGGTGTCAGGAGCTGCTGCCAGCCCTGCAAGGCATCTCCACCACTCACACCCAATGCCCTACCTGGGAAATGGATCCAACGGGTCTCTCCAGCACAGAGGGGTGCTTGGTGGAGGAGATGAGGGGAGGAGGGTTGGAGATGCTTGCTAGTCTCTGCAGCCCTGAGCGAGAGCTCTCATGCAGGTTTAGTGGGATGGGGTGTCCTGTGTGGAAAACACAAGCATTAGCAGGGCAGGCAGAACGGCTGCAGCTATCAGAGAGGAAAGGGGGGAGGGAAGGAGCAGGGGCTGGATGTGATGAACTGGCCGGCTGTGAGCCTGTGCTGGGATCCAAGTCACACGATCCTTTTGGAAAGGACTGGAATAGTTTCAGTTACTGCCTTATCCCCTGTGCAGCCAGAGGATGCGCTGCGCCCGACCCGTCTGCCCTCCAGCCAGAGCAGACAGCGCAGCGAGGGGTGAAACCTGCCTGACCCTGCGCAAAAGCAGCGTGTGGAGCACCCACAAACCAACCACATCCCTAAACCTGCCCTGGCCAGAGCTGGGAGACCTGACTGGCACCCTGAGACCGCTGCATTAGCAGCAAGGGAGCTCCATGCCAGGCCAAAGCAAGGCGTTAGCAGGTTTCTCATGAACCTTCTTCTCTTACCCCCCATAAAGCTGCACTGATTTAAGATCAGGAGCTGTGATACTGGCTGCAACCTCACCCTCAGCCCTAGGTAAGAACAGAGGGTAGTCTGCCTTCGCAGTCAGTGGCTGTTACTTGCCTGGTGGGTTGTATTGAAACAAGTGGGGCTCTGCCTGGGGAGAGGTTTTGATCACATCCCGGGAGTAGGACAGGACGGGCGGCCAGCACGAGGCAGCCATCGGCTCCGCACTCAGCTTCTGAGCCTCTGCGATGGAGGAGAAATGCACAGGCTTTTCTGCAAGGGAAACAGAAAGCAAACAGCTCGCTCAGCAGCCCCATGAACAAGCATTCCCTGCAGGCAGGGAAGCCACAGCCAGCATCCAACATGGGAAATGGCTTCAGTTCAGTTTGAGATGGCCATGAGGGCTGAAGTCACCAATCAAACTAAACAGAAGCCTCGGTGTCATTGCCTGGATTTGACAGCATTTATTTTACTGAGATGCTTAAAGCACGGTGGGGAGGGCAGATGTCCATGTTGGTGATTCACTGCCAGCCTGGACCTCCACGGAAATCACACCCAGGAGAGACTACATTCTGCATGCAACCGGTCACTGGGATGAGCCCAACATCCAGCTCCTTGCCAGGGCCTGGCCACATGCAAACCACCCCTGGGTAACCTGTACCTGTGCCCACAGGTCTGCATCAACCACCAAGGCAGGGCTGAAGGGATTAGTGAGGATCCTGCCATGAGGCCAAAGCCAAAAGGCTGGTGTGGGATACCTGGCAGGCACCTGCACACAGGAGGCACAGGGTGCCTGGGGAGCCCCAGTCCACTGCCAGGGACCACAACACACTGGGAACAAGCTCATCCCCACATCACATCATGATGCAAAAGCTCAGCCGCTCTTAAAGGATGGCTGCTGGCTATAAATCATTTGTAGGCTGCAGGAAGTGATCAGAAATAATGGCATCAGCTTCTTGGACAGCAAGTGGATAATGTGCTGATGTTCTCTGAACACCTGGGACAACCACACTGTACAAGACTGCCAAAGGCAAACGAAGATCAAGATGGGCTCTGCAGGATGACCAGATGCTCTGTGGGGAGCGGGCAGCCTGAGGGTCCTTTGCAAGGCACCAGGGCGAGGGGCAGGAAAGCTTCCTGAAATAATCTGGCTTGGGATATACTGGATGCCAGGCTGGGTTCACCCTGGCAGAGAAAGGCTGAACAGAGGCCAAGAAGTGCTTAATAATGGAAGAGCTGTGCTGGGGATGCCCAAACCCTGCCATGCTCTGCAGGGTGCTAGGGAAAAGAGGGGCTTCATCTGCACCAGCTCCATCCCCATGCTTTGCCAAGCAGACAGATGAGACAGCCTTTTCTGGATGGATTAGTAGCAGGTTTGGTGGGATCCGTTTGTAATCGATAACCACTTAATTCTGCACTGCCCTTCTTGCCCAGACCCACCTGTGTAACGTCTGCATTGACCAGAAATGAGAAACTGGGCAGTAAACAATAGCAATCACAAATGAAGCCAGCCTTTAACCATCAATTTTTGATAAAAATAGATGCCTCAATCCTGCTAAGCCTAATAATAGGGCAAGTAGATTATCAGAGGCCCAATTTAATGAGGCTTTACTGCATTATCATTATTAATGCTCGGTGTGCTCAGAAGCTGAGAGATTATTCTTGTCCCCTTCACTGAGAGAAGAAATCCATTACCAGCACACAAAGGTGTCCAGGCACTCACACCTCTGTAGCCTCACAGGGATGGACCTTGGCTGCAGCCTCTTCTCTCCCCACACTGGATCCTAGAGAGGATCCTTTCGTCCTGCCAGTATGGGGGAATACAGGCACATCCTCCAGACTGACACGGAGTCCCTGGCACATCCACGCTCCAGGATTTTTCCCCCCTTCAGCTCAGCCTCACTCAGCTCTGCTCAAACAGCACTGGGATGTCCCGGCTGAAGATGCTGTCTGATGCCAAGGCCCTGTCAGCCAAGGCTACGTGCACACTGGATGGCTCTCGGAGAGCCCCATCCTCCTCCCTTCCCCACGGGAGCCATCCCCTCCCCTGCATGCCTCTCTCCAGCCTGTGAAATGTGTCCAGTTCCTAATTGCCCCCGCATTAGAGGGTGGCTATAACTCAGCCAGCTTTTGATAAAATAGCACTTACGCGGGGAAGAGAGAGTTCCTATTACCGTTTATCAAGCCCCTGGAATGGGAGCGAAGGAGTCAGAGTTTATATGATCCGTCATCCAAATTAATGCTCTTGGCTCCCCATCGCCCACAAAGGCCAGATGAAACACGACTAAATCAACACAAAACATACCGCTGGCTTTCAAACCGCCGATAACCAAAGATCTGCCCCACGGCGGCTCGGCAATGCGAAAAGGGATCCGGCTGCCTGCGGGTGAGACCCATGCAGGGCTGCCTCTGCCTGGCCCTGCGATTAGCAGCTCATCTTGGGAGGAGGAGAGGGCAGTGCTCAGGAAGGTACGGCTGGGGCTGGCTGCCCTCCAAGCCGATAGAGCCCCAGCCAGCGGCTGCGAGGCAGCCAACGCCTCAGCCAGGATGTGTGCAAGACTGGGCTTTGAAGTGGATCCAGAGTGGTGAGGAGGATGTTGATCTCTGGAGCAGTTGCAAGAGTTCAAGCTCTCCTATCGAGTCGGGGAGGAATGGGAGTACCTGCTCTGGGGGAGCTGACCCCGTGCTAGCAGGCAGCAAGGGGCTGCTCTCCTGAAGGCTTTGCCTGTTTAACATGAGGTGGTGTGGCTGCATGATGTCCGCAGTCTGGATGCTTGCCACTTCATTGGGATGCCTCAGAAAGCAGGGGAGGGAAGGGACATACACAGATTTGCCAGGACTATCTGGCCATCTCCCCTCTGATCCTTGATCCACAGCTGGGATGTGCTCCAAGAAGCTGAGACAGCACTGAGCAACCGCTGAACTGAAATCAGGACTTCGGGGGATTTGATTTCTCCACTCGAGGTTATTCATCACAAACCTGCTCACTTTCAAACGGGAGATGTGCTCCCATTACAGAGAAGAGCAGCCTAAGATTCACTAGGGTCCAAATGCAACCCAGACCTGCTGTGGTACCCAGCACACGTGCACAGCTATGCAGGGTTTGGACACCACAGAGCTGGAGCCCAAGACCTGCTGAGATGTTTGCAGGGGTACAGGGATGAAGAAGCAGTTTCATTAACACGCACAATTCAGAGCACTACAGAGGTATGAGAGAATAAAATGTCTCATGCCAATGGTGCTTTGCAGACAACAAAGCCATAAAAAATCCACCTGGACATCAAGACACTTGCATATAATAATGGTGCCAAAAGGTTGGAGAATGACATGGTTAATTTCCAAGCCCTAAACCCTGCCTTGTACCTAACACACGCACAGATTTGCCTCATCTCCTCATCATCCTGCAATCAGGAGGAAGCTGAAGCTGCAGCACTGGGGCACCAACAATGCTGACTACCTGCTGCCAGGGGAGAAGAGCTGGAAGGGAAGTGTTCCACCTGGGTAGCAAACCCAAGCACAGCAGGTTGAGATCAGCTGGAGGTGGGACTTCTTGGGTGGCAACACCAGGACTCAGCAGAAACTCCCTGTCTTGCCAGGTGAGCAAACACCTCCCTTGCTTATATGCAAAACATCCTGGAGGTGTGAAGCACACATGGCAATATTTATTGTTAAAAAAACCCCATTTGGTCAAGTGCCAGCACCAACTCTTCCATCAAGCACATCATTCTGTGCAGAGGGACATGACAGCTTGGGGAATAAATACCTGGGCCTGGACACTGCAGAGCAGGCTGCTGTGATCCTGCCTGCCTGAGGGTGAACTAGTGCAGCGATCTTCCAGCAAAGATCACAAACCAGGTACAGTGCAGATCTGCCTCATCACTGCAGCATTATCCACCTTCCATCCCCATTTATTACAGCTGCATCCATCCCCATGCAGGATCCAGCACTGGGGGGTATTGCACCCCCCCCAGCCCAACTTCCCTGCTCCTCTGATCATGCTACCGGTGACAGCACCTCCACACACAACTGAATCACAGGCTGGCTACGAGGAGCAGGGACACAGAGTCTGAACTGGAATAGACTCTGATGCTCAGATTAAAAACACATTTAGAGGATGGTCTCATTAGGACTTCCCGTCTCTCCTTAACCTTGATCCCCAGGTGCTCAAGCTAATAATGCTTCAGATGCTCTACAGTGGGAAACTCTGAATTGCTCATTAGGCAGCCAAACCACATCAGAGCTATTCCGGGGAGAAAGCACTGGGAATCTTTACAGGAACCTTTGGACTCCGAGTCACAGTATTAGCATTGATTTTAAATGAAATAATGGTCCCCACTGAGCATTAAAAGCATTCTTTATAGAAAGCCAGCAAGGTAGAAAAGAGCCATTGTACCCAGAGCCCTGGCATGCCTCCAGGCCCCTCTGCTCTCAAGTGAATGGCAGAGCCGCTAATAAAGGCAATCTTCACCTCCTCAGCGCCCGACACTAGTCCCGTGTTTGCTGTAGGCTCAGTGAGACATCATGTACTGCCTAATGAACATGGGAAATTAGCCATGCCTCTCTCGTCCTGCTTCAAGATGCTATTAAAGAGCTTTCAAGGCTTGAAGCAAGCTTTCACCTAAGAGGAGGAGAGCTGCCGGCTGCGTACGGCTGCACACACTGGGTCCCTTACCTTCCTTGTCACCAACAGCGGGGCTCCTGCTCTTTCCCCTGGGACTGCTGCTTGGCTGCTGTGGCTCCTTCTCAGCCTGCTGCTGCTGGGACTGGGACAGCTTGCTCGGGGGTACGTCCTCACGGGCAGACTCGTGGGCTTTTGTGATCTGCTGCTGGTAGAGGGCCAAGGCATGGGGAGGCACCTGAGGCTTCACACTTCCACTCTGCAGTATCCCCTCCGAGAAACCCTCGGAAATCTGCAAAGCAATATGAATGGGTGACACCTGGCACGTGCTGCTGACACCCGCAGTGTTGGAGACATCAAGGTGTCACGAGAAGCACCTGCCCCACACTAGCACTTCAAGTCTTATCAGCCCAACAAACAGGGCTTCAGAGCTCGCCAGCCATCACGTAAGCGTACAAGCTCTGTGCTGGTGATGCTATAAGAGAGCCTCAGACTTCCCATGTTTAAAACCTCTGATCAATAGTTAAGCGCTTGTAGCTTTTGCCACATGTTACACTACAGCATCCACATCTTAAGCTTTAACATGGGAAATTGGAAGAGCATCAGGAATGGATTCTTCCCTCAGTACCCAGAGCCCAGATTTCCTCCCTGCCCACCCCGTGTTGCTGCTCCTCTGGTGTAGACCCTGCGGATATCAGGGTGCTTTTGTCACAGCATAAGCAGAGCTTCCGGATGAGGAAGAGCATAAACACTTCTTAGGTGGTATCCTTCAAGCACGTGAGATGAAGAGAAGCAGAAGGAAGGTGCACCCTTGCTTTTTAAAGCAACGGGAGGCAGCAGTCATGTGGCAATGAGAAGCTTTTTCTGTCCAGACCTCCCACGACTTTCTGATCAAATAGCTCAAGGGACATCCAAACGCTGCTGGCAGAGCTGCTCCAGCAGCTGGGAACACACTCGGCACAGAGAGCACCTTGCCTGCTAGGGAGCTCACGCTGCCCGGAGCACAGCTCTGTGCAGGCCATCCACAGGGATGAGCACATCCTTCCAGCCCTGCCACACACCATGCAGGCAACACAGCCTGATGGAAGAGCATGCAGGAGGCACGCGCAGCCACTGTGCTCCCAGTTCCAGCCCTCTCTAATGGGGTACTCACAATGGGAGGGATGGCAGCAGCACGCTGCTTCAGCTGCTTCAGGTCCAGTGGCTTCTGTGGCGAGGAGTTCAGCCTGGCATCGCTGGCAGTGTTGAGCAGGCTGGGCCGGGGGGACAGCAACCTGGAAACAAAACACGCACGTCAGCCAGGCAGTGCACATGTCCCACTGCTCCCCATGCCCAGAACCCCTCTGCTCTATGCTGCTGAGCCTAAAGGACACCCTTTCCATCAGAGAAGAACGTGCTGGACCACTGCTCGCTGCTGGGCTCCTGCAGGATGATCTGCCGTGCTACCCAAAGCACATGGAGACCCGCTGCTGCTATGGAGGTCTCTCAACTCAACCTTGGTGGGCTGCAGTGCTCCCAGGTCATTTTGGTCTCTGAGGGCAACACAGCCTGGCCCAGCTAGCACCGGGGCAGCTTTGCTTTGGGATGACAAGTCTGAGAGGAGGCAGAGTGGGATCCTGCTTTCCAAAGACAACCCATGTGGGGCTTTGTGCTCAAGTAAGATCGTGACATCCGGCTCATCCCCAGTGTTGACTATTTCTACCAAATCTGCTTCTGTCCACAATAAACCCAAAGGAGAACTGGAGCCTGGAGTTACAGAGTAGTGAGGCAACCAGCTCAGGTTTCATATGGGCATCACGCTCCCTCACTGGAGCTCACACGTGGTGCTTTCCCAGCACTCAGGATCAGCCTCATGCTCCTCTTCAAGGACTATCTTTTAACACGGTGCTAAAACCTGGGCAACCAACCACGTGCACATGACTGGGGGGTGCTCAGATCACTTGAAAGATGAGAGGCTGGATTTGGATGGGATTTGATGCTCAGCCCAGTGGCTCTGCAGCCCTGCACCCCCACTCCTTGCTCTTTCCCTTGGCTATCTGAGTTGCCTCAAACACTCAGCCAGCCACGCTGAGCCCCTGTGCAAACAGTGTGAGCATCTCTACAGTGCCACTGAAAAGGGGTAAGGATGAAGGTGTGTGAAACCCATGAGCTCCTGAGCTCATGCAGAGATCCCAGCGACCATGTCTCCCCAGACCATCTTTGCTCTCCCTCCCTCCTGTTTGTTGAAGCCAGTTCATAGTTTTCAAGCTTTACAGCTTGATTTGTTTATTTTAGCTGTTATTTCACTGCTCTCTTCAGCCTATAAATTTCAAGGTCATTCCATGCTCACCCTTGGATGAATAAACAAGTGTGGCGGGGCCATGTGCAGGGAATAAACTCCTCGTGGTGCTGGGACTGCCCCCAGCCCTTGCTCTGCACAGTGGCCAGCGTTGGAGGGGACCCACCTCCAGACTGGGACCAGGGTGCTCTGATCAGGCACCCACAGGAGACCAGGCAAAAGGCAGCAAATCTGAGCTGCTCCCCAAATAACTGCACTGATAAATGCAACATGGGTGCTGTGGAGCCATGCTGTGGGGGACACAGGGCTCCTGCAAGGGTGCAACACCCCGAAGTCTGCTGAGACAAATGGCTGGGGACAAAGGCACTTGGCACTTGCTCCTGAGACATTCACTCCACGCTGAGCTGGTGCTCACAAGAGGTGACTGACCCAGGAGCACTGGCCCAGTTCCATGTCCCTGTCACTGCTGGCCTAGGACAGATGTGCTCAGCACCGCTCTCCTCACAGCAGTTCTTGCAGGACATGTGGCTAAACAGCCTGATGCTCCAGAGCGGGGCAAGCGGGGTCCCACCAGCCCTCCAGCAGCAGCTCTGTGCATTCATAGTGCTTACAGAGATGCATTTAAACACACTTAAGGTCATCAGGTTTTCCAAAACCCTCCAGGATCCTGAGCTTAGGAAGCCAGAGGAAGTATCAAGCTCATCAATATGCAAATTGCATAATTTAGTACGTCCCTCCCAGCAGATCCCGTGCTGCACACAAGTCTGTTGGATACTTTGCTCTGGGAGTCACCAGGTGAACAATCCTCACCACCTCATATCCACCTGATGCCAGTCTGGGGCCTCCCAGACCCAATGGGTCAGCATAGGTGACAGCAGTGGGAGGAATGGGAAAAGGATTTGAGCAGGAAAGGGCTGGCACATGGCTGAGCCTTTGTAGTGTGGAAATGGACCCTCCAAGGCACAAAGCTTTGGGAGTGACCAGGACACTGTGTTAGCAGACCTCCTTCGCCCTCCACCATGGACAAGTTTCATTGCCTGACAAGCCAACACACTGACACATGGCCCGAACACAATTCCTTGCACACACAGTGGCTGTGCAAAAGTGACAGCTACCAGATTTCCCCAATGGGCCCCCTCAACCCAGGGCCACAGCACCAACATGATGCTTGCCCAGCACAGCCCTTGCACCTATGACTGAGCCAGTGACCAGGACACACAGTGCAAGGGTGGCTTTGTGCCACACTTGGTGGCTTGATGCTCACAGGCAGGCATCTCCTCCCAGTGGTTGACCATGCACGGCCTCCCTCACGTGTCCCCATGGTGTGGCCCCCTGAGGAACCGCAGTACCGACAGCACCAGCAGCAGCCCTTGTGCAGCACACTGCACAGAACCACAGTTTATCATAGAATAGTTCGGGTTGGGAAGGACCTTAAAATCATCCAGTTCCAACCCCCCTGCCATGGGCAGGGACACCCCACACTAAACCATGGCACCCAAGGCTTCATCCAACC
>JBCJKH010057798.1:0-15236 GCA_039877255.1 Loriculus beryllinus
TGAGGTGTCCCTGCTTATGGCAGGGGGGTTGGAACTGGATGATCTTAAGGTCCTTTCCAACCCTGACTATTCTATGAGTCTATGATTCTATGATATGACATGATATTGTCCTGAACCTGCTCCTGGTATTGCTCACATCCAGCTTTATGTAATGGGGAGACGGGGTCTAAGCCAGAGTGGATGGAGGAGCCAAACCTTCAGAAGCTGGAAAACCACCATCTCTCATGGTTCCCTGAAGGATGAGGCCAGTTTTGCCTCCCAACAGCCACCCTTTGCATGCACTCAACATCACACCAGCCCAGAGGACCCTGCTGGGAAACCTCTAGCGTGAGAGGCTCCTGTCCTTCTGGAAAACACAACAGGAAAAGGCAAGGTTCCCCGTAACTGCCCATCACAAAGCCTTTCTGTGTGCTCTGACAGGGCTGATGATATACATGAAGGTATCCAAGTGTCCTAAGGGAAAGGGAGGAGGGTCCTGTTGGAACAGAGCAGAGCATTGGTGCCCAGAATAGCTCTGGCATCTTCACAGGGACCCACAATGTTCATTACTTGTTAAAAGCTTGTAATGATCTGGTTTTGCTGAGCAAGAAATACGTGTTCTTCCTCCCACAGGGTTCCGTCCTGGCATTGATTCACTCATTCTCTTCCTTTGAATGGAATCTCTTCCAAAAGAAAGGAAACGAATCCTTTGGGTGAAATCCCCCCCAAACTACCCAATGCTTAGCACCTGGATGTGCTGATCCCACACATGCCCCTTCCAGACCCTGCTTTGATCAAGCCATTATCCTGCATGTCCATGGCAGCAGCACAGGGAAAAGAAGAGCTGGTTCTTTGCAACAGGAGAACGCAAAGGCATCACCCCCTTTTCCCTAATGGGGAAACTGAGGCAGGAGGCAGGGACATGCACACTCTCAGCCCTGCAGTGCTCATGGGGTGCTGGTACCACTTTTGGGGATGGAGAGAGTGGGAAAGGGTTTGCTGGGGTGGGATGAGGGGGCCACAAGCATCGTCCCCTCCTTTTGGGTCCACCCTTGGCCGAAGTTACAGCAATGCCCCTGAGCAGCCTGGCGAGGGGAGGGAAATGGGAATGCCGTCCCTAGGGAGCCTTCCGTGCTCACCCCTTCCTCCTCCTGCATTTTTAGGCAATGCTGCCATCGAGTGGTCCAGGAGCATCCGGATGCGGGAGGAGCGCTCGGCCACCAGCCTGGACCCCTCCGTGGTCACCCAGGAAGGGGCTGGTTGGGATCCATTCATCCCCTACTTCCTCCATCGTCGGGTTGAAAAGCTCCGTGTCCTTCAACTGGACTGGTGCTGGGAACTGAGGGTTTCCAGTCCTTCAGGCTTCCCTAAGGGATTGATCCTGCACAAGAGCCGAGCATCCTCCATCCACAACACCCAGTGATTCAAACCCAGATGTCTCCTGGTTTTCAAGGAGCTGCAGCTTTCTGCATGAGGGGTTCCTCCAGCTCACTGCTCCTCTTCCATCCGTTTGGGACGCTGCATCCCAGGAACACCATTTAAGAGCGTCCAGAGAGCCACGCTCAGCTTTCCCGGGTGGTTTTCCTCGCCATCCCACTGGTGCATCCTGAGGGAAAACCAGCTCTCCTGGCAGGCAGCAACAGAGCTGTTATTGCCCACACTTGGCAGCAACACGGCACTGGAGGAGTAAGTCAAAATCACCCCTGTCTGGTGGCTATTATAAACCTGGGCTGTGGGAGGGTGCGAATCCCTCTTTGCAGTTTAATCAGATTCCAATGGTTTATTCGCGGGAGAAAAGGCTCCTGAGAGGAGAAGGGGCACTAAAAGGAAACGTCCTGCTGGGAAAGCTGCTCCCACCGGAGCGGGAAGACCTTTTCCCTTTTCCACATAGTCACACATTTTCTTTGTTCAACCAGGGGATGCAAAGCACTCACCGACCACAGCGTAAAGCCGTTCGGAGGATCCCCTGGCTGTGATATCTGTGTTATATGAACGTACTCCATCAAATGTGTAAGCTTTACAATTACCAGCGTGTTTCAAGCCTCTGAGAGGGGGTTTGGCTTCATCAGCCCCCCCACCCCAAAGGCGCAAACCACGGGAAGAATGGGAAGAAGCTGGGGAGGGGATGGACCGAGGGACTCCTGCTCTGGCCGGAGCCACAGCTCCAGGGCCCGCAGAGCCCAGGGCAGGAGCGGGGCCGGGGGAGGGCTCTCCGGTCCGACTCTGCCCACCCGCTCCCTGGCACCGCCCGCATCGCTTATAAAAGCCCCGATCGTGCCTCGCCCGCCGCAGCCGGCTCCGCGCCACCGGCTGCATCCCGAGCCGCGAACCGGGCCCGAACCGGCGCCTCCCCCCACCCCGAACCGGGAGGGACCCATCCTGCTGTGGTCCTGAGCAGGGAGGAGCCCGCATCTTGAACCGGGAGAGAACCGCATCCCGGACTGGCGGCATCCCGAACCGGGAGGGACCTGCACCCTGCTCCGGTACAGAACAGTGCAGGACCTGCATCCTGCTCCCCGCAGCCTGGTTTGGTCCTGAACTAGGAAGGATCCACATCCTGCTCTGGTCCCAAGCCCAGGGGGCATCTGCATCCTGCAGCCTGCAGCCTGCTCTGGTCGTGAACTCGGGGAGGACCCATATCCCAAACCAGCTGTGCCCAGACTGGCAGAGACCTGCATCTTGCTCTGGACCCGAACTGGGAAGGACACGCATCCTGCTCTGGTCCTGAACTGGGAAGACCCACATCCCAAACCGGTCCTGAACCAGGAGGGACCTGCAACACAAACCTGTGGAGTGCCTTGACATGGCTGGACCCCCTGCTCCAGCTGCACCCAGAGGCAGCAGGGACCTGCACCCCAAGCCAGCCACGCACCCCAAACCGACTGCACCCTGAACCAGAAGGGTCCTACACCCCAAAGCGGCTGAACCCTGAACCACGAGACATCAATGCCCTAAACCAACACCCTGCAACAACCATCCACTGAACTGGAGGTACCCATGTCCTGAAGCAGAATGGCTGCACTCTAAACCAGGAGGGACCTGCACCCCAAACCGGCTGTGTGCCCCAAACATGTTGTACCCTGATCCTGCTGCACCCTAAACCAGGAGGGACCTGCACTCAACTGCATCTGTGCACCCTGATCCTGCTGCAACCCAAACCAGGAGGGACCTGCATTTAACAGCATCTGTCCTCCCTGATCCTGCTGCACCCCAAAAAAGGAGGGACCTGCACTTGACAGCATCTGTGCACCTTGATCCTGCTGCACCCCAAACCAGGAGGGACCTGCACTTAACAGCATCTGTGCACCCTGATCCTGCTGCACCCCAGACCAGGAGGGACCTGCGCCCTGCAGCATCCCCGTGCCTGTTGCAGCCACGCCGTGGTACGATGGATAACGCTCTGCCTCTGGAAGAGGAGCTGAAGCACTTGGACCTGCTCAACACCTCCCTGAACGAGTCCTTTGTGAACCAGTTCGTGCAGCCCCCTTGGCAAGTGGCCCTGTGGGCTGTTGCCTACGCCCTCATCGTGGTGGTGTCGGTGGTGGGGAACGTGGTGGTGATGTGGATCATCCTGGCTCACAAGAGGATGCGCACCGTCACCAACTACTTCTTGGTGAACCTGGCTTTCGCCGAAGCCTCCATGTCTGCCTTCAACACGGTGGTGAACTTCACCTACGCCATCCACAACGAGTGGTACTACGGGCTGCTCTACTGCAAGTTCCACAACTTCTTCCCCATCGCTGCTGTCTTTGCCAGCATCTACTCCATGACGGCCATCGCCCTGGATAGGTGAGTTCTGAGCATCAAACCCAAAACCCTCCCCAGCGCCCAGCTCTGCCTTCTCCAGGGTGCTGTGCTCAGGTCCCTGGGACTTCTGCTTATGGGGGAGCACTGCAAGTAAAATATAGCTCATTTTGGTAAAAAAGCACTAGAAATAACCCATCTCCCTGCCCTGGTAGCAGGAGGCACTGGGGATCCTTTGTCAGCTTGGTGAAAGGAGATCGAGGAAAGGCTTTGTAACCCCTTTCATAGGGTGTCTTGGGTGTGCATGTGTAGCATCGCTGTCCTCTCCCTTCCCAGCCCCTCTGCAGAACCACTCATCCCTTTCCCAACTTCCTACTTTAAAAGAGAACTGGATATTGAGCACAAAATGACATAAAAGACACCAGTGTCGGATGCGCTGCGGGAGCTGTTCCGTGTCTCCCAGTCTGGGTTGGGAACCCTCTAAGGAACCTTGGAGGGAAGCTCAGGCTTGGGCAAGCCCCTTGCTTTGGTGGCTGGGTGTCCTCAAGCAAACCCCCATCAGTGGGGTCAAGAGCAGAGGAAGCTGTGATGGCCCAGGGATGCTGCCTTTTCCCTGCGGAGCATCCTTGGCAGTGTTCAAGGCCAGGTTGGTCACAGGGGCTTGGAGCAAGCTGCTCCAGTGGAAGGGGTCCCTGCCCGTGGCAGGGGTTGGAGCTGAATGAGCTTTAAGCTCCCTTCATCCCAAACCATTCCATGATTCCACGGTGGAGGAATATTAGCAAAGAGTGACTTTATCATCTGGTTTTCCAAGTGCCCATGCAAATCTGTCTGTACTCACTCGGCCCTGGGCTGGTATTGTCACATCCAGGAACCATTTGTCCCATGCTTCCTTTGAGCACACAGGAGCCCTGGCTGCACAGGGGACGTATTTCCCTGCACTGCTGAGGTGAGGGAACAGCAGTGAACAACCTCCCCCAGTACATCCAGCTCTCAGCTGAATCCATAGGAATCAGCTCCAGGGGCTGCTGCCAGTCCTTTTTCAGGCTCACATCCTATGCTGGGCCATCAGTTCTCCAATACTCCTCATTACACAAGAAATAGTCATAGAATCATAGAATAGTTAGGGTTTGAAAGAACATTAAGATCATCTAATTCCAACCTCCCTGCCACTGTGTTTAACTATCTCAGTCTGGCCAGAAAGAAAACTGCAGTGATTTCTTATTCTCTTTATCCTGCAGGGTTCTTGAAAGAAGAAATCTGAGCATTTATAATGGTATAAGGAAACTACAGCTCAGGGAGAACTGCCAGGAAAAAGCTGTCACACTCATGGAAATGCTCCCAAAGCACATATGAGTAAGCTTTCCCATCCTCTGTGCACAATAACAGCCATGACACTGCAATCTCCTTCAGCTGCCATGTGAGACGTGTCCTGACCTTGGGGCCTACAGAAGATAACAGTAACAATAGAAATGGAAATAGAAATAGAAATAAGAAACTGAAAGAGAAATAGTAATAGCCACCATATTAATAATAACAAATGATGATTATAATAGTAATAATAACAGTAATAATGATAATAAGAATAAAAATAAGAAGAGGAAGAAGAGGAATAATAATAAGACAGAGAAGAAGATGAAGAAGAAGAATAGGAAGAGTAAGAAGAAGAAGAGGAATCTTAATAATACGAAGAAGATGAAGAAGAAGAAGACAAAGAAGACGAAGAAGAGGAATTATATTAATAATAATAATAACAAGACAAAGAAGATGAAGAAGACGATGAAGAAGATGAAGAAGATGATGAAGAAGAAGACAAAGAAGAAGAAGAGAAGAAGAAGAGGAAGAAGAAGAGGAAGAACTGTCTCCACACGTTCCTCCTCATCTGAAGGAGAATCTGAATTCTTTTCTACCCAGAGCCCAAGGTACAGCTGAGCGCTTCTGAGCTCCCTCAGTAGATGGCAATGCTGCACTGCTCATCCTTGGTCTGCTTTGTGGCTATTGAGAAAGTCACTTCCGGGCCTAGACATCCAATTCTCAGCTCATGAAGTATATTTAAAGGCTTCAACTTCTGCTGTAATGTACACCCAGGGAATTCCTTGGTAGGATGTACTCATCTCACGTTATTGGCAATGGGTTTTGATCATGCAGAAGCCAGACAAATGGCCTCAGTGGCAGATTCACACTGCAACAAAGAAAAGGAGAATATGTTGAGGATTTACACTCTTTCTCTGCAGTGACTCTCCATCTCCTGAACGAATGATGGGATCAGTTCTGCTTTAAAGAAAGAAACCACGGAGCAAAATGGCAAAAGTTTAAGAAAACAGAATTGATGGGAGAAAAGAGATCACCTTGTAAATGGCATTTGCAGCACCTCACCTGTGCAGGGACATCATTTTCCATTGCAGCTTTACTGCCCTTGTTAGTCCAAGAAATATCTCCTTGTCCCTGGAGACAAAGCAGGCAGCACAGCAGCACAGGGAAAGGCTGTGGACAAGTGCCAGCATCCTTCTGTGGGGAGGAGGCAAGGGCAGAACTCAGATGTGGAGGGACCACAAGCTGTTGATACCCAGAGGGAGGTGAGATTGCCCCATAACTCCCCAAAATCAGGGGGCAGATCAGTGCATTCCAGTCTTACAAATACCTCCATCCACTATGAACACTTATCATCACTCTTAGCATTATGGAAATGCTGATCTACATTGTGGACTATGCAAAGGCAGCTTCTCAGCACCCCAGGAGACCCAGGGACATAAAGATTTCACCCGCTCAACCCAGTGAACACACACATATGGCTCATGGAGATGTAAAAACTCCTACACATAGGAGTAGAGGAGTTGGAATGAGAGCAGCTGTACCAAGGACAAACAGCAAGAGAATGGCCATCAGACACTGGAGAGTAGTCCAAGACCTAGACCCTTATGTATTTCCCAGGGCCATATAATAATACCAGCCCAGTGACGAATCCAATCACTGCCCCCCATAAACACCTTCCAATGGGGCAGAGCAGATTTCCTTCATGGAGAAGAGGGATGAGCAGCCCTCACAGGTAGTGTGTTTGGTGTGCTCAGAGCCAGGCAAGAGTTAAGGTGCTCACAGAGAGATAAGCATTGATGAAAGCCTGGAGATCTGGTGCCTCTGTGCAGATAAATGCTCCTGCCTTTCTCCTCCCAGCCCACCCCACTGCCCTGCTCTGACGCAGAGGGAGCTGCAGGGCTGAATGGAGCTTGTTTGAGGTTCCAATTAAATCTCCATGGAAAAGGGACACTCATATCCTCTTCTGATAGAAGGTAATCATAAACCCTCGGGGAGCTGCAGAGCACATCACCTCCTGCAGCAGCAGCCGGCTCCTCGCACCAACATGGGCTGCAGGGTAAGAGCCTTTTCCACACCAATAGGTTTGTGTTGGGAAGGGAACAGGGGCTTGAGAGGTAAGGGCTCCATTAGTCTACGTGTATTTATTGTCAATGCTTCCTTACTCCTTATTTCTATTAGTTTATATATAGATCTCTTCTCTCGCATTAATTCTACTTGGTATTTACTGGTACTTGGAGGTACAGTGAGAAACAATCCCTGTTTCCCAACTTAGTGACTTGTGTGGCACTCATACGTGATGACAGAAGGTTTGGAGCATTTGCTTTCCTTAATGAAAACACAATTAATACCATTGCCTGGGATTTCAGGAAACCAGGATAATTGGGAAGAGTGATACTTTGGACTCAGCTCCATTCATTTGCCATTTAAGTCTGAACTGCCTAAGAGCTATAAGAGTGTAACTGGCTAATTGTTTGCTTAGTTTAGTGCAAGTTTCTGATTGATATTTGCAGTGTGGCCAAGCAAGTGATCTTCTCTTGGCCCCTCCAAAGCTCTGATCTTAATCACATACATTAGGCTTTTAAGTCCTGTATCTTGCCACGCCATTTCAATTAGGTCAAATGAAAAGACATGTAAGGCAAATGAATTTCCTTGGAGACCAAATTTAATCTCCAAAGAACAAACACGGAATAGAAGATGTAGAGCTTACCACAGAGAAGCTACCGGCTTGATCTGTGCTTTGAGTCTTTGGGAGAAGACTTAAATGATGCCTTGAAGCAGGTACAAGATGTGTCGGGAGGGTGGAAATGGGTTCGAACACACTCCATTTAAATGCAGGCTTGATAAACCCACTGCCTGATAGCAAAGCTGGTGGTCTCAGCTCCTCAGGAACAGCACCCAGATGCAAGACTTCGGGAGCTGCTTCCTCAATGGAGAAGCCAACAGCATCGGGAGGTTGTAACCTGGCGCCTTTTCTTCCAAGGTTATTGGAGACCTTCATCCCTAAGGATCAGGATCCAGCCCTGGCCATGCCGCCGGCTGCGGAGCACGTGCCCTGGCGCTGGCTGGCAGCAGCGAGGGCATCCCGAAGGCTGGTGCTGGTGGTGGTGTTTGTGGCACTGCTGTTGGACAACATGCTGCTGACCGTCGTGGGTACGGCGTTGGTGCTGGTCTCTGCTGGGCGCTGGGAGCCTTCAGGACCACCAAAGTGTGGCCAGAACCGTTCAGTTCTGGGTGCTGAGCCAGGAAATGGAGTCAAACCACTAATTCCTTCCCTGTTTGCTTTGCCAGTACCGATCGTCCCCACCTTCCTCTATGCAACAGAATATGAAGGTGCCAACAGCTCCACTGCCCCAGCTCCTCCAGCCCTGAAAGCTCCTCCTTTCTCCTCCATGTTCTCCTATCTTGACAACACCACGGTGACTGTCTTGGTCTCCACCAGTGCCATGGAGCTGGTGAATGGGACAGAGAGCAGCATCCCACCAGAGCTCACTGCAAGCATCCCACCATCACCCAGCAGCTGCCCTGATGGTGAGGAGTTCCTCGCCAAGGAAAACACCCGTGTGGGGCTCCTGTTTGCCTCCAAGGCTCTGGTACAGCTGATGGTGAACCCGGCCGTGGGTCTCCTGACCAACAGGTAGGGCAGATACCTGGGTTTGTACCTTCAGGCTCAGCCTGCGGATGAACTCGGCTTTAGCTGAGCTTAAAGGCCTGTGCTGCCCATATGCAGCCCCTGCAAGCATGGGATTACAGAACTGGTGGGTAGAATAGCAAGGGGGGAATATGTGCATTAAAACAAGCATGGATTTTACCTATTCTAAAAGCCTACAAGTTGCTATTACAACATAAGCCCCCTCAGACGAGGACAGATGCTATTTAATACCAGTGACCAACGTATAAGCAACGATTCCCACCTTGCTATGGATATAATGTTTTCTGCCCGTGGTTTTTCTTTGCCTTTGACTCCATCAGACACGTGTGAGCTGAGCTGGGCTCGTGTCCATGTGTTCTGGGTGGGTTGATGAGTTGGCAAAACCAAGCCATGTCTCTGGGTGAGCTGCATGGGTGGACACTGGATGCTTCCTTGAACAGCCCTCATAGGCATACCCACATGTTTAGGAGTTGCTCACCTGCCCAAAGAGGCTGGGCAGCAAGACCGTATCTTGGGCTGGAATGAGGAATCCTCCCTGAGATGCCTCTTTTTCCCCTCTCTAGAATAGGATACCACATCCCCATGTTCATCGGGTTCGTCACCATGTTCCTCTCTACAGTCAGTGAGTATTGTCCTTCTGTCTGCCCTTCACACCCAGCAGCACAGGAGGGAACACACTGCTCTGTGCCTGCACCACTGTCCTCATGCAGGGGAAAGGAGTGAGAGCAGAGCAACCAGTCCCAGAAATGGGTGGCAAGAAAGGACAAGCATCCTTCTGCCCCCTCCAGCACCCAAACCGGTGCAAGCTGAGGCCACTCTTACAGGGTTTTAATGCTCACTCCACAGCTCTGCCTGACCCATGTCTCCCCTTCCTCTGCAGTGTTTGCTTTCTCAGGCACCTACACCCTGCTGCTCATCGCCAGAGCCCTCCAAGGCATCGGGTCATCATTCTCATCCGTCGCAGGTACAAGTTTTACCTGCCCCTTTGTCTCTGTGTTGGCTCCTCTTGTCTGGGTTGTCATCATCTCAGGAATGGTCAGCAGCACAGGCACACTGAGTGTCTTTTTTGGCTTCAAACCCATCCTCACTGCACCTGCCTGGAGCAGACGGATCCCCCCCAGAACCCAGGCTGCTTTCAGAGGAGCCCCATCACTGTGGTACCAGCTATCCTCATGTGGCCTCTGCTTCCAGGCTTGGGCATGCTGGCCAGCGTGTACACGGACGACTTCGAGAGGGGCAACGCGATGGGCATCGCTCTTGGAGGCTTGGCCTTGGGTGTGCTGAGTAAGGAAACCTTGCTCCCAATGGGGTTGACTTCAACAGCACCTCCAGAGCTTTGCTGGCCATCACCTGCATGGCTGTGCCCCTTCCCTGGCCTGTCCTCCTCCCTGCTTTGCTCATTCTCCACGGGCACTTCCCATGGGATCTGACACCTTCCCCCCACCTTCCCCTAACACCCACTGGTTAGGAGGCAGGAGCCGAGCACCACTGGGATGCTGAGATGCAGAAGGTGATGGGGATGGTGGCAGTGCTGCTGTGTGACAAACCTTCCTCTTGCAGTCGGGGCCCCCTTTGGCAGTGTGATGTATGAATTCGTGGGGAAGTCATCTCCCTTCCTGGTCCTGGCATTCCTCGCCCTGTTGGATGGAGGTGAGAAACCAAATGGTTAAATCCTACCCCCAAAAGAACGTGGAGAGATTTAAATGTGGATGCTTCAGGGAGAATCTCCCAGGGCTTGTGTGAAGGAAGAGGCACATTAATACACAGGTGACAGCAGCAGCACTGGTTATTCTGTCACCGCTAAATCAGATGTTTTCTGCCACCAGATGGTTGACACAGCAATAGAGTAAGAATTAGTCCCTCATTACTTAATAAACCCCTTGATTGCATTAATGGCTTGAACAGCACATAGAATCATAGCATGGTTTGGGTTGGAAAGGACCTTAACATCATCCAGTTCCAACCCCCTGCCATGGGCAGGGACACCTCACTTTAGACCATATCATCCAAGGCTCTGTTTGGGAATAGCCCAATGCCTGCAGCCTCTTCACCATGCCACAAAGGAATCATGCTTTGCCAGCAAAAATGGTGACCCTCAGTGTTTCTCCATAGCTGCTGCAGATGCCATGAGTGTAACAACAAAGTTACAGACAGCAGAAATGTGCATTTTTAGTGGGATGCATTAAGCTAATTCAATTCTAGTCACAGTTACCATCCTTGCCTCGATGTAGTGCAAGGTATCTTTAATGAAGCATGTAAGAGCTCTTGGAAAATGAAGCGTAGGTGCAATACATGTGAAACTTCCTTTCTAAAGCCTATTCTTTTCCACACTGAACTTCTGCCATGCTCTAGTTGTGCCTCCCCAGCCTGGCAGAGACCATTGGCATAACTGACTGCGCTCCATGGGTTGACAAAGCACTTCTGACACGGTCCATGTTAGGGAGTTCTGCTGCTCCCTCCTATGGGAGCAGGGCTGGGAGCCACTTCTCCCCCTTCAGTGATGCTCCCAAACACAGCTGCTGTATCCCCATGGAGTTCTGTTGATGGAAGGGGTCGGGCTGAAGGAAAAGCAATAGGGAAATGTGGATTGGAGCGATGCTGCCTTCAGAAAGATGCTAACATCCATGTTTGCTTCCCAGCTCTGCAGCTCTGCACACTGCAGCCTTCCAAGATCTCCCCTGAGGTGAGTCCATAGGTGAGCTGGTGGTGTGCATGAAGTGGGTGTGTGCTGCCCTGGGGAAGCATGCACCATCCATATATTCCATGTATTCCCCTTGGATACACATGCAGCTCTGAGCATAACCCCCCTTTGCCATCCTGCAGAGCACCAAAGGCACACCAGTGCTCACCCTGCTGCGAGACCCCTACATCCTGGTTGCTGCAGGTAAAGCTGGGTATCAGCACACACCGTGCCCCTCGTGACTGAAGAAATCCCTTCGTGCTGCTTGAAACAGCAGCAAAAAGTGGCTAAAATAGAGCATTTCTCCCTTTTCTTCCCATCAGGAGCCCTCTGCTTCTCCAACATGGGGGTGGCCATGCTGGAGCCCACCTTGCCCATCTGGATGATGCAGACCATGTGCTCCCCAAAGTGGCAGCTAGGTAGGTGCTGTGCTTTGCAGCCTCTAATCCTGCTTAATATCATTTACCTAGAACCGGTCCTGCTTTGGCACTGTGAGGTGGATTGAATAATCTCTTCTATCATCCTACAAGAGAAGAAAACATATGGCCTCACCCGCATGGAATGAGTGATCCCAGGCTGCGTGTTGCTCCAATTGCAGCTGGAAATGTCCTTAGTGATAGCTCTACAATGTGCTTTTCTCTATTACTGGAAAAATGGTCTGGAATCAGACTCCCCACAAGAGCAATAACAGTGGAAGAAAGGCTGTTCCATGCATGGGAAGCCTGTCGAATCCTGTCTTCTGCAGGGGTGATATTGGTATCGTGCTGGGCTGAAATCATGGAAGGCAGATGGGTTTTGCAGAGGCAGCTCGGAGTAAAACAAGGCCATTTAGAGAGTCGCAGGCAGGACAGGCTGGTGCGTGCTAATTACCAGCTGCCTGGAAAATGGGATGCAGAGATAACGTTGTGTTTGCTATAGAAATAAGAACTAATTGTTATCAAACCCAATTGGCTGAGGAGCGACACAGGGGGTGCCTCAGGCTGCACTCAGAGCCTAAATTGAATTGCAACCTAGGAGCAGGAGGGCTGAGAGGGCTTCTAATCGAATTATCCTCTAGGCAGGCGGAGCATCCATCCTGATAAGAGACTGTGATGCTTCTTAAGAACCAGGGATTGAGCAAGGATGGACGAGGGCAGAGCAGGATCCCAGAGATACAGAGAGTGGGGAGAAGGGACAGCAGAGCTGCCTGGTAACCACAGATGTCACAGACTGAGAGGGCTGCTCCTGCCACCACTGAGCCCAAGGGGAAGCTTTGAGGTAACTTAGCAGTACCCAGAGGTCAGCAGACAGCAAAGAAAACTCCATATACGTTCAGTACAGTTTGAGGCAGCAGAGATTTGAGAGCGGTTTGAATTGAGACACAGCCCAATTGCACTTCACCCACCTCATGGGCTGTCAAGAGGCTTCCTTATTTGGATGCTTCAATTCAATTCACTCCTGTAATACTGGAGAAAAACAACCAGAAGAGCTTGGACTAAATCTGCAGGATTAACTGTGCGCTGTAGCTGCTAAAGAGAGGAGAGAAGATGAAACATAAATCATGTGTTCAATGAGGAAGTTGTCTTAGTGAAATGGAGCTGATCAGGTTTATTTATAGTTGCAGGGAGAGTATATTAAAAACAAACAAGTGGTAAATCAGCAAACAGTGCAAATATTGAGCTTTGACTGCATCACGATCCCCCAGCTTTTTACTTAAGCACTTACTTAATTCCGCTTTCTTTAGTAAATGAAAAGCAGAAAGCAAGAGGAAATGGGGAACAAGAAGAAACAACGACAGGAGAGGATGAGCTTATTAAAGCAGTGGGGATGAAAGAGTTGTGCCCTTAGCTCCTGTTTGTGGGTGAAGCACTGCACCTCTGCGTGCCTCAGTTTCCCCCCACGCCATCAAAAGCAAATGCATTCTTCATGCCTCTTTCTTCATAGAGGGACCCCCACTCTTCTACAGTGATGGGACAGGGAGCAATGGCAGTGGAGGACGACTGCAGGGACTGACTCCCACAGGGATTGCCTTGCCTGGCCCATGACATTCCTCAAACAAGAGAGGCAGTGAATGAAGGGGTTTGCACATCCCCTGTATTCACTTGGGGATAACACTCTGGATTATTCTTTGTCTCTCTCAGGGATGGCATTCCTCCCTGCCAGTGTATCCTACCTCATCGGCACCAACCTCTTTGGGATTCTGGCTAACAGAATAGGCCGGTAAGTGGAATGTCAGAGATTTCAGCTCAGCCCAAGCCTGTGCTTTTAGCACGAATCATGCTCACAGAGCTGTGCACACTGAGAACATCTCCTTCTCCTAACTGAGACCTCATTGCAGGTGGCTGTGCTCCCTGATCGGAATGGCTGCGGTGGGAATCAGTCTCCTTTGTGTAAGTAAGATGATTTTGAGACCCCTCTGCAAGAAGAATCAGCAGGGGCAGCGTGGGCAATGGTGCGGACATAGGGTTACACACCTGGCAGATGCTCAGCGGTTGCACTGTGTTACACCTCACACAGCTCTCCTGCCCTCATCCCTTCATCCTTTCTCTTTCCTCTCAAAGGTACCTCTGGCCAAGACAATTTATGGGCTGATTGCCCCAAACAGCGGGCTTGGCTTTGCCATAGGTAAGCTGCTGTGGTCAGGCTGTGTGACACGGCTCAAACACAGCTCTCACCACTCAGAGGGGGCGAGGGCTGACCAGGTCCTTCTTGCTTTGGGCAGGCATGGTGGACTCCTCAATGATGCCCATCATGGGCTACCTCGTGGACCTTCGCCACACCTCCATCTACGGCAACGTCTATGCCATAGCTGACGTCGCCTTCTGCATGGGCTTTGCCATTGGTATGGAGGAACTCTTACTCACAGGATGAGATGCTTACTCAGTGTGTATCTCGCTCAGTTGATGGCTCCCTTTCCTCCACCTCACTGCAAGCAACCAGCACAGAATCCACAACCCAGTCACCGTAGACCCATAGAAACCTTCTAAACTGGAAAAGCACCTTCTGCTCTCTGTCATCCTAAGTCCTTTCTGGTTATAAACTTGCAGGCCCATCCACAGGCGGTGCAATCGCACGCGTTATCGGCTTCCCCTGGTTGATGGTCATCATTGGCGTCATCAACATTGCCTACGCTCCTCTGTGCTGGTACCTGCGCAACCCCCCTGCTAAAGAGGAGAAGATTGTGAGTTTAAGTACATTTAATTCATGTTAACTATTCAGATTAATCTCCAGTGTTACTAAACCACGATTTCTCTCCTCCTTTACCCAGGCAATCTTAAGCCAGGAATGCCCCATGCAAACTAAAAGCTACACGGCCCAGAAAACCCTGCGTGATTTCCCTCTCACAGACGACAGTGATGTGGAGGCAGAACACATGGAATAGCACACGCAAGGATGCAGGTCCTGTTTTGAAGCTAATGTTACGGTTATAGAACATGGATGTATCAGCACCCAGGAATAACCCAGCCTCCCCCAAGGCTTGTGGACACAGGCTGTGTCACTGACCTGTTCTCTTAGTCAAGCAACCCAGAGCAGGGAGCAGAGACTTGGGATTTGGAGGCTCTATTTGATTAGTTAAGCTACTCAATTGCTCTGTGACTTGTAGGCAAGTTGACCCAAACTCAACACATCTCATCTGTACAACAAAAGCTATGAAGATGAGGAGAATCCTATCACCCTGTCCTCCAGAGTAATGTTATCTCAGGTGCAGCGTGTCAATAGGATTGACATCTCTTGATGAGTGCAGTGGTATTTGTTAATGCCTTTAAACAGAATTCCAGACTGGTTTGGGTTGGAAGGGACCTTAAAGCTCTTATATTTCCAACCCCCTGCCACAGGCAGGGACCCCTTCCACTGGAGCAGCTTGCTCCAAGCCCCTGTGTCCAACCTGGCCTT
>JBCJKH010057800.1:0-13379 GCA_039877255.1 Loriculus beryllinus
GCATACAGGACCACACAGCTAATGATAAATGTGCTTACAAAACATATTAATTGACATATATTCCTGCCTCCTCTGAATCCATCACACTGTCAATACCTAACTTTGCCTCTTATCCCAGGCACAGATTATATTAACAGCCTCAATTCATATTCTTCTATCTCTAGTACCTCTGATGAACAAGCACTGAATAAAATTGTACTGTTGAAATGCAACATCAATTTGGCTATAGCATTTGTGGTGCCAAATCACATACCAAGACCTGATTGTCTTAAGCAAACCCACTCTGGAAAATGCCTTAAGTCCCTCCGTTTAGTGGACATGCATGTAAATAGAAAACTAGGGGAATAGTTTGGCCAGGTTTTTGTTCCTATCCCAGAGTTTAATTAACTCAGGTAGAGATGAAGACAAAAACTATCAAGTTTCAAAAATGCTTTAGTGTTTTCAAAGATATTTTAACACATTTTTAGATGCCTGGGGCTTCCAAAAGGCCCAATCCAGCAAGAGATTTCTGAAAGCCACAAATTATTGCCATCAGATCTGCCATGAAACAGAGATACATCTGTTTCCTTTCCAGGGCAGAGGTGCTCTCAGGTTGCTCAACCAGAACATAAAAGGTGCATAGGTTCAATCCATCACAGACTCCGGGCATTCATAAACAGCTTGCAGAACTCATGAATCAGCAAACCAGAGATTTGGATAAGAGCAGTGAAGTTTCCATTCCTTCCTGCTGAACTCCTGCTCCTAAGGAGAAGAGAATGAAGAATTCAAGTGGCCAGAAAAATAGGAGCAGAGAGACTCAGCAACTAAATATAGTGATAATAACTTAATGTATAATATAACTTAATATAGTTCTAAAAGTCTTTTGAGATCAGAGAGATTTGAGAGTCTGCTCCTGTTCCTAGGGCTCTTCAATTCTTTCTGTTAAATTGAATTGATCAAGGAAGTTAAATATTAAGACCTACCATCTACTGAGCCTGAAGATGTTTCTCCATCTTAACCAGTTAAAGCAGAATCCACACCACAGATAAATATCTGAGCTTTTGTAAGATTATCGGACCCAAAGAAATCTTTTAGGGCTATACCTGGTGAAATGCACTGGAAGTGTGGTGTTAGTATCTAAGGAAGGCAAAGAAAAACACCCCAGTTCAAAAACTAACCAAAACTGGGAAAGCTCTGATGCAATCTTAAGGGCAGTGCAGGTTCATAGTGTTAGATGTTAACAGTTTTCTTAAGAAGGCGCATGCACCAATACCACTGCACTTAATTTATGTCTCCTGCTTTCATATCTAAATCAATATCCAAATCCAATCACTCCAGCAGGGGCTTGCTCGATCCCTAACCAGAAAACACCTCCATTCAGTCTTCCCACTCAGCACGTCATATCGTAAGTACTGTGCACAGTAACCATACCATCCTTCAATATGCTCATCTTTCTTATTTGATGCTATTTTTTAAGTTAAAATCTTTTGGGCTCTGTCCCTAGATTAATGAATGCTGACATCCTCCACCTCTGAGTAGCCATTCTTATTGTCTAGGTCCTACCAAAGATTACAGTTACAATATTTTTATCTCCAGATTCCAACTCTTTGCAGTTGCTTCTGCTCTTGGGTGCATTAGACAATCTCATCTTAATTGGTCATATGCTATCGTTTAAAGGTCATACCCATGATTCTTATTCACTCGAGAGCAATTCTTTTAAAGGGCAGGCCTGGGTGCAGATTTATCATCATGTTCCTATATTATTGCTGGATGGAAAATAAGAAAAAACATAAGCAATCCTATAGGGAAGTCAACTGTCATAAGATTTCCAATCCATAAGACTCTTAGCTAAGTTCCAGACAGTTTTTCAGGGAATGATCCAAACTCCTAAATTCTTCTCTGTGCTTTGAAACTTTGGACATTTATGCCTAGGCACATGAATTCACTTTTATGAAAGTGATATTACATCCCAGAGCTGACTTCTTATCTGTCAATCAAGCAGTTCTTTTAATAATATTTGAAAATACGAAAGGGCATTTATTTATCCTTTGAAAGAAGTAATTTAGGTCTCAGCAGATGATTTGCATATGTCACCAGTTTAACTAAGCAAGGATTAGCAAATTAAAATGTAATTAGGTTTTTTTGCATAATTTGTCAAAATTATATGCTTTGTGTGAGTGATAGGTGGGTGGCAAAGCTTTTAATATAAAGTGTATTCCAAAAGTTCCTCTGACTTTGCAGGGACTTGGGTGGAAAAGTAACTTTATTTTATCATTTCCTTTTTGTGGATACAGGTCTGTCAGAAACCCCAGGTTAATGTAGAGAATAAGACAATAATTTATCATGTTTGTCTAAACTGTAAGACAATTTACTTTTCCCTAGGAGCGCTTTAGGTTCTTATCCAAAAAAAAGTTAGATTCTCATCAGGCTAGACAGCTTGTCAGGCAAAAGCAAAAGAAATGCCATTACCATCTTACTAGTGGAAAACTATCACCCAAAGGGATTATGCAACTTGGTCAAAGTCACGTAACAAAAACCAGGTGGAACTGGATTTTCTGGGTCTCAGAGCAGCTCCTCCACTGCAGTCAGTGCCTTCAAACTCACCTCAGACTGGCTTTCTCTGTGTCACTGCAGCTCATTCAGGTTCTTGCCGCATTCAGAACTATACAAACAAGTGATTTAGGCTATGTCACCTAAACAAGTTTATGCAGTATTAAAAATATATACATTTATGATTTTATATGGTAATCTGATGGGATATCAAAATAATGGAACATCAAAGAAATATTTTGCTAACTCTTATGTGAGTTGTCTGTATTCGGTTATGCTTCCTAGAAATTGCTTCATCTCATATATGTGTGTTCTCTGTTTCATATGTTGACATGAGATATTATAGAAAGGCGCAACTGTGAGGCAGACAAAAGGAGAAGGCTCTGGCTCTTATTAGTCACATAGTCATAGAGCATCTTCTACATTGTAGAACAGCAATGCAGGATACTTCTGCAGAGGGTTCTTAAATTTGGCTAATGAACTGCCACACAAGCAAAATTGCAGTAGTAACAGCATCTACTCATTAGTCTGCTGACCCACCTGAAAATTAAGGTATTCTTGATATTAGGGCTCTTAAAGCATCAAATGTTGAAAGTACTTCAAACAGGTCCAGGGAAGCCTCAACATATTCAGTCTTTATTCACTCTAGAATGTTTATTGTTCACAGTAGTACATCTAACTCAATACTTGCATGGCATCATTTTGAGAGCATAGGGAGAAATGCATGTTGCCTTTGCAAAAGGAAAGAATAGATGGAGAATAGATGGAAAATCAGAGGTCAATGGAGCATGCATTGATTTTAGTGAATTTAGGCTGTGTTCTATGATGAAAGGAATAAGGGACTACTCTAGAGAAACAATCCTGAATGTTACAGATTTTAGCACAGGACAAAGTGCAAGGATAATGCTGATGGCTCATTTTCTTGATTTGCTGCCTTCATGCCTCCATCAGGAAGGAATGCTGCATTAATTCAACCCAGGTTCTACAAAAAACACAACCGACAGGAAATAGCAAAAAAGATTTCAATGTTTTTCACTGGCTAGCATCCACAGGAGACATCCTAAGAGCTTTCTCTCTACTTAGGTATGGAAGCGAGAGAACACCAGCCACAGTTACTGTATGTCCACACCGATCCAGCCAGCAGCTGTAGACAGGCAGGTATTCCTACCTGCTCTAAACTGATAGAAGTAAAACAATGGTCTTCTTCTGAAGTACATTATATTATTATGTGGGCTAGATTTGCTAATCTGGAAAGCCCCCTTTGACCTTAAATGTCAGTGTAAATAGTTTAGACTCATACATAGGTTTTGATTGACTGGAATATGAGGCTTCAAATAGAGTTTGCAATGTGGACACAGGGTACTATGAAAATACCTCGTATGCATCTAGGAGTAAGATTCAGATTTACATAGGCTAGAAGCATGAGACATAGCTCCTAAAATAACTATTCACTTGTTAAGGGTTCCACTGAGACTTGAAGGATGACAGAGTGCCATTATAAATAAGCTGTTGTCTGCTCAGCTTTGGATGACAAATTTAGGTGCTACAATGCTTTGCCTTTTGCAATATATCATTTTCTTAAAGCATGCAGTGGTTTAAGCAAAACTCCGCTCAGGTGCTAACAACCCACAGGACAATTAGCAGAAGTAGGACAATCGTATCTGACACTTCTAGAATCATACAAACCCTGCTGAGTTCCCCAGAATAATAGTGGCAAGTGAACCAGAGCCATTGTATGTTTGGTATTTGTAATTTAAAGGATAACTTACATCTCCTGATGTGGGATAGCACTGGTAATTATATTTTCTCAAAGATGCCTATTTTCGATGCTGGAAAGGGATAAAGAAGTTGCTATTGGAGAAGGGAAAATAACAGGTTTTTTTAAAGGGCCACCAGAGACAGCAATGCCATACAGGTCCTTGTGCAAGAAATGGCAATGTGGCCACTTTGCAGCAGAGCACCAGTTCTCACTTAGATTAGAATCATAGAATCAACCAACATCAGGTACTTCCGCATCTGACAGTTTAAATAATCACTTGCTCAAGGTGCAGAGGCTGCCTTCGAAGACACTTTCCACTCTGGAATAAAATGCACAAGCAATCCTCTCTTTTCCTCTCCCCTATGCTCAGTAATGTTGCATACAGGAGAGCAAGGGACTGTATGCAGTTGCTATAGTGTACCCAAAACCCCAACACTTAACATGAAAGAACAGGTATATACCCTGAGCTGCTGGCTCAGGGCTGTCCTGGTGGACAAATATGCCTGCACCCAGAGAGATGCAGCTCAGTTCAAGATTTATGCTTCCACTTTTTCTCCATGGGTAGCATAAGGAACCTATAGACAAGCACTTTAACTTTAAGCAACAGGTTACTTAATGTCATGTTTTGAGCCTTATTCCGAAATCCCCACATCTCATGTACTACAACAGAAATAAGCATTTTCACAAGGGTCACGGGGGATCACGGTCCTTAGAGTTCCTCAAGTTCTTCATTGCACCTAAATAATTGGATTTGGGTGCATGATCCTTCAGTAACTCCTGTCCATCCAAAAGGAGTACAGGCACACCATCTCTATGTCCACAGTCAAACACATGCTTAAAGACCTCTTTCTCAAAGAAACATTTAATACAGTAAGATGAGGAATATAAGGGAAAAGAAAGGAAGGGAAGAAAAAGTAAAAGCAAATGTTTTCAAGTCATACATCAGAAGGTATGTCTGAAACTGGTGAAGGGCAGCTCATCCATGGCCAATGCAGAATGAGTTTATAAATACACAAGCAGGACAGAGTAGTTTAGATACTTTGACAAATGCACACATTTAAATAAAAACATAAATAAGTTTACAGTCAAATCAGATATATCTCTTGACTGACCAAGAACTAGTAGAAATATCTTTTTTGGACTGAAATCCCAAGAATACGGAAGAATTCTTCATTACAAGACGAAAAAGGATCTGGTAAAACAGTAATAAACTAAGATGTGTTAAGAGTTGTGAGGACAGGAAACATAATAAAACTAGAGGACATCAATTATACTCAGTAACTATGTAGATGTCACATCACAATATGATGATGAAACTGCATCTTAGGTATTTTAAATGCCTTGCTCAGGGATAAGGTAGCTAAGGGATACCAAAGGGAAAAAGCAGCACTTGACTTGATCCAGGATAAAAGGAACTGATTTAAAATATATATAAAGAACAATTTTGTCAAAGTGCATGTAAGTTGCTAACAGTTAAAAATCCTCATAAGCAAATCAAGAACTGAATTCGACTGAAAGAACTCCTCATTTCAAAATGCACAGGCTTGTGACAAAGGAATTAGGAGCTAAAAGATTAAGGACATCACTGTCTGCACTCTAAGGAAGTGTATGTCAGTCAGAAAGCTGTATAGAGATCAAAAAACACTATAGAAATAACATAAAATAAAAAAAACAAATCAAAAAGGCAGTAGGATGGGAGAGGAGGACAAAGGAGGCTGCATAAGGTTATGACATTCCTCAAGAAAGTTATGTTCATGTTCAACCAAGGACACAAATATAAGCAGAAAACACGTAAAGGCCAACCCAGTTCTGAAAAAGACTTTGCTAAAAGCATAAAAACTCAAGTAGCTTGGTTGCTTGGTTTTGGTTTTCAAGCACACCCAAAGCAGAAAGTTCTTCTGCTAGCTGCTAGAACCAGTAAGCAATTCAGATATCAAAGAAGCACAGATAACTTGACAGTATAATACTGAGCAGAGCTAGTGCATACCTATAAAATATGATCAACAATAGGTAACAGGAAGCAAACTATGCCAAACGCAGGCATGTTACAATCTGTTTGCAGATCTCTGAAAGTACTAGGAGGCAGGCTGCTAAAAAAAGAATCAGTTGCTATAGCTTGTCTCCTTTGCTGACCAAAGCCTTTTGATAAATCTCCCATTAATGATTCCTACAGAAAATAAGCTTCTGCTATACAGGAAAAAAAATAATCTTCTAAATTAACATAAATAGGTGAAAATACAGAAAACAAAGTTGAAGGATAGATTATCAGCTTTGAGATCATAGGGAAAGTCCCACAGGGACTAGAGACCGCTAGAATATTAGAGACTTGTGCTAGTAGCTTACACCGGTTGACATCTTCATAAACTACCTAGGAAACAATAATGCGGTAATAAAGCTTGCTGATCAAGCTAAGCCCTTTAGAGTAATAGAACTGAAAAACTGATTGAGAACTGCAGAAGAAAAACCATGATAATGAGTACCATTTATCTGACCAAATCTGTGCATCTGCAGTACATGGATGCGTTTGCTCCCTTTCTGGAATAGATGGAAGGAAATAGGTAGGTTCATGGAGTCACTTATCTCACTGTGATGCAGGGTGGGATATATCATCCCTTACAAATGGCAGTTTGTTTCCACATTGATTATAAAGAGAGTCAATGGTAAAGACCTCAGATGTCACCAGATAAATCTCACCTTGAAAGACTTGGACATGTCGGATGGGACTTGATATAGTTATCTACAAAGATAGGTATGGGACAAAAAATCCTGATTTTGCATACAAAACATTTTGACCTGGTCACAGTACTCATATAATGTGTTCAATAGCAAGCTTGATATCATAATTAACTAAGTTTTATCTATTCCTACTGAAATCCAGTGGTTCTGAAAGAGCACAGCACCTGGCTCAGTCAGGCTAAAAGATAAGTTACCACAGGCACAGGTTCATATTTTATTTGGCTGAGAGTGATTTGAAGAGGAATACTGTTCTATTGAATTCTGTAGATCCCATTAGATTTACGAGAGCTGTATCCATAGAGGTTAACATCACACTGCTTGCTACTGGTTTTGTGTACACCTTGCACTTCACATCACTAACTCCATGATCAGACGTCTGTGTTTCCTAGAACACTTATTTACTAGCCGGATAACAGATCACATACTAAGGTGTCTTCCCTTGCCACCCTGCTCCTGGCAGGGGAAACTGGATAAATTCCCATCTCTCCCACTTTCAGAGACTGTTCTACCCACAGGTTGACAGATATTTGCATGGAGACTCCAGAAGCAATGTGCACTCATGGCTGACCCTTGTCACAGCAGGGCAGCAGCCAGACATGATGATGCTTTTGCAATGGAGGGAACAGTACTGATGTGTTATCAGCTCAGTAGGCAAAGAGCATTCAAGAGATGACCAGAAGAAGGGAGCAGATAAAAGGAACGTGTAGTCTGTTTACTGAAGGCTGTGCTTCCTCCAGAGTAACGGCAATATCTTTTCCTTTTGTTTTTTTCTTCCATTTGAGTTTGATCACAACCCGTGCAGATGTTGTTTCATGCTTCAGGTGTTTAACTAATTTTAAGGATGTACATGGGGCACGCATCTTTTAGCACTCTGAGCAGCTTTTCACACTTCTTCTCTCTATAGGCTTTGGGAAATACTGCTTTACACTTGAAGATGTTTTTGTTAAGTGGTCTGGGAACAGGAATTCTGCCCTGTCATTTTAGTAAATTCAGATTTAGCTGAAAATAAGGAAGCCTTGAAAAAGACAGTTTTTCAAATTTTAGAAACCTATCATATATTTCCTTTCTGGTTAGTTAACATGAGCAGCATGGATAAATCACAAATGAACTACATGTGTTAAAAGCTCTTTCATCAAACTGCATTTATGAAAACAATTACGTTACTGAAAGATAGGGAAAAAAAGTATTATCAGGAGACAGTCAGAAGAAACTAAGACTCCTACACTGAAACAAACCAGAGATGCATTAACTTTTCTAAGAGTATTAAAAAATATAAATAAATTTCAGTGATGGTCATAATAAGAAATAATATACAACATACGAATAACAATTATTCATATAAAAAAGTAGTTGAGAGGAAATACCAAGTGAGCAGAGATAGTCAGTTTGGGGTCAGAAAATGACTGCTATGTGGCTGGAGACTGAACTGGCAGTGTCTTTCGCAGCAACTCTTAAGTTGAAAGCTGTTCTGAAAGGTGCTGGTACTCAAGTTTGCTGGATATAAATTTTATATAAGAATCAAATTTGTCAAAGGAATAGAACATAAAGTCAACAGATGGTGGTGGGAAAGAGAAGAAGGACTCATGATTAAATTTCTCTCTTCATAGAATCATAGAACAGTTTGGGTTGGAAGGGACCTTAAAGCTGATCCAGTTCCAACGCCCTGCCATGGGCAAGGATGCCTTCCACTAGAACAGGTTGCTCAAAGTCCCTTCCAACCTGGACTTAAAAACCTTCAAGGATGGCACATGCAGAACTTCTCTGGGCAACCTGTGCCGGTGTTTCACCACCCTCAAAATGAAGATTATTTTTCTCACAATACCTAATCTAAATCTACCATCTTTCAGCTTGGAGCCATTATCCCTCGTCCTGTCACTACATGTCTTCAAGAAGTCACAGTGCCAGTGGTGCAGCCCAGTTTTCTGGGTTGTGAGCACACACTGACAGCTCATGTTGTATTTCTTGTCAATCAACACTCTCAAGTCCTTCTCTTCAGGGCTGCTCTCCATCCATTCTTCACCCAATCTGCAGCCATTCCCTGACCCAGGTGTAGGACCTTGCACTTGACAGTGTAGAACTTCATGAGGCTGGCATTGGCCCACCTCTCAACCATGCCAAGGTCCCTCTGGATGGCATCCCTTCCCTCCAGCATGTCAACTGCACCACACAGCTTGGTGGCATCAACAAACTTGCTGAAAGTGCACTTGATCCCACTGTCCATGTCACCAATAAAGATTGTGAACAGGACTGATCCCAACACAAACCCCTGAGGACAACCGCTCATCACAGGTCTCCACTTGGACATTGTAACATTGACAACATCTGAGTGTGTCCATCCAGCCAACTACTTATCCATTCAGTGGTTCATCCATTAAATCCTTGCGTCTCCAGTGTCTTTTCTGTCAAACTTCTGTGTGCTTTTCCTTTGGAAATTCAAAATAACTGAGTACTTCTAATTTATGCTTCAGCTTTAGACTCTGCAGATGTCACAGGTTGCATAGCCCCACTTTATTATTGATCTAATACTGATATAAATCTCAGTATTCCTCATCACTGCTTACACCTCCTCAAGGACTGATTAAGAGTCCATTAATTCCCAGCAGAATTATCTTTAACTACTCATCATAATAATGATAAATAATCTGCAGGACTGCTAATCCAATCCCTTATATGGAATAGGAACAAGTATCTAAAACCACCTTCACAATTTCATGTCACACCTATTCTTAAAACCCTCTAATGAAGAAAGTTCCTCAATGTTATTGTACCGGCAATGCATTACTTTAATAGATTCCTTCATCATTAAAATTCCTGCATAAATAAACAATAGTTTTTTCCTCTTTTTCTCCTTTGGACCATGGAGAAAAATGAAATCCTCTCTACAAAAGGAAAGATACTCAACTTTCCAGGAAAAAAGGAAATATAATCCACTTCAGTGTTTCCATTTATGTCATGTTTTCTCTTGTTGATCATTGATGGTTTGTTTCCTCTGCCTTATCAATTACTTGTCTACACCTGTGCTAAGGTATGTTTCCCAACATCTGAGAGAGTATTAAGTGCCAACTGAAGCAGAATAATTCTTTTAGACCTAACTGGCAGTCTTATACTTTTATTCTTAAATATATTTCATCTTACTCACAAAGCTATGCCAATAAATGAAAGCAGAATAATTACTTCTGACCTCCTGAAATTCCTGTTAATCTATCTGCATCTACAATTCACCTCACTTGCGATGATATCACATGAAATTAATCTGTACCCGAATTTTGGTTTGGATGAGAAGGTGAGAAGTGGGTTTCCAGGCATTTGTGTTTATTGTGCTTTTTTTTATCATCAGCAAGTATACACTGAATTCTCTTAGAATTAAACTCACTGAAAGCATTGCCCAGCAGCACATTTAAGCATCATTGCTTCAGCTGGCTTTAAGATCACAGAAAGGAATAATCTAGCCCCTCCTGGAAACACTTTTTGTGTTGATTTTGTGTTTTCAGCACTTTTATCCCAATCAAAATCATTTATTCTGAGCTGCACTACTTGTTAATGTGAACACAGCTATTTTGGACTTACGCTTGTTTCAGGCATATAGGCATATTTGTAACAGCATCCTCTCCAGTCTGAAATAATCCTACATCAAAGCTCCACTGGGGATCCATGTTTAAATGACTTAGTGTTACAATGGAAGTCGATGGCAGAATGGTGACTTGAACACAAATACCCTAAATCATAAGCTGCTAGCTCATCCTTCTCTTTGTCACACTAACAAACGAGACCCTGGGGGAGGGTTGTTTTGTTTTCTTCCCCCAGTGCTGTCAGATAAAATCAGGTAGTCATATCCCACATGATGATCTGTTATTGCAGGTAATATGCCTTGATTGACATAGTTTTTTGCTATTAATTAGCTTTATTGTAATCTTTCTTATTGGCAAGGAGAACTTCGCCTCCTTTTTAATGTATTATTAATTTTGGTCTACTTTCTATATCAAGAGACCAAGATTCAGTTATTTGAATTAGTATTTTAATCGAGAATCTTCCATATATACATAGTTGTACTGGACCAATCTTTTATTAGTCAGGTACCGTTAGGCTAGTGCAACACTAATCTGATTTTACAATATAATATAAGCTGGAGGAAAAGAAACATTAAGTGTTGTTTGTCAGAAAGAGTGATCTTTATTAGCTTTGACCTTTCTCGAAGCCAACACAATAAAAAGGTGAGCGCCATTTTTACACTTGCAAAGATTAGTTTTGCTTACAGTAAGCAAAAGATGAGACTCTCAGGGGGGCTTCAGATTCTCATTGGAAATAATTGAATCTCACTACCAAGCATGCTCTGTGAAGCTCTTATGATTCGCCTCAATTGACTATTAAAACCATGTTCCTACTTAGACCACTACCTTTCCAACCTCTCCTGCTACATAGTACTAGTGAATTGACCTTTTGTGAAGACTTAAAGTACCATGTAATTAACTTTTTATATGTACAGAGTTAAGACATAATGAAACTATGAGGTTAAATGTCAATATGTCCTTTCCAAGCTTTTTTATGTTACAGTTCTTGGCTTTCAGATGTTAATGATACACTTTCTGTACCCATTTGCTTTTTTTTAAAGAAAAAAAACCATAGCAAATTTGCACTGCAGTGCACAAGGCAGTCCAATTTCAGTCTCTGAACAACCCCAGTCATCAAAGAATAGCTCTGAAATGCAAAGCAATAAGCTGTGCTGGAGGTTATTTTATGATCCTGATCCAAAATCCATTGAAGTGATGGAAATGTATTGTACTTGAGGTTGCATGGTTTCCATATATGCAGTCCTGTACAGTTTCGCTTTATCATCCAGAGCAGCTGTGTAAGACCTCTAGATAGTCATCAACATCTTTTTGCAAGACCAGGAGTTGATTTGCACACTTCTGAAGCAAAGTGATTACCCTAGAAATAGTCATGCATAGATAGCAATTTCAGCAGTGGTTTAAAGTCTTATTAATGGGTTGAGTGAATATTGTTTTCCACATATCTGAGTGATACTCGAATCTCCCATTTCTCACATCATTTTTTCCATTCAATTTCAAGATCTCTCCCTGACTGTAGTATTTATAAGATACAAATGGGTACAAATGCTCATATGTTTCCCAGAGCACTCTTGGTTCAGCTAGGAACAAGTTGAATCAAACACACCGAGAGTTGCTTCCTCTTGTGCACCACAGAAGCTGAATGTATTTCTTGATTGAATTAGACCCATAAATATTAGCTTTTAAACTGCAAATGCTATTGTGTTCTTATCAACGTAATAAACCTCCTGTACCTAGACTGTGATGCCTAAATTGACATGCACAGAGTTTAACAGACAATTCTAATTAAGGCAATGAAGAAAAACCATGTTTCTAGGACAATTTTGCATATTGTTTTTTTGTTTTTAAATTCCAATGACTAATACAAGGAACTAGAATTAATGAGATCCACACTCCTATCTTACCAGCTGGTTGCCTCACATATAATATATAGCAGTGATTTTTATATCTCATCTCACCCTAATAAAAACCACAAAAAACATGCTGCAGAGCTTGCCAGACCAGAGCCAAACCCAGTTTTTCATATGCATCAGGGCAGCAATTGAAAGTGTGTGCAGAAATTAGGAGCAGTGAGTCATTACAATGAACTATTTAAAGCCACCTAGGAGGCAACAGGATACAGGCCAGAAAACGAAGGGTAGGCAGTAATCTGCCGAGTCCCCTTGACTTCATAGAATGAAGTGACCTTCTGAAAAAAAGAAGAAATAAAAGGAAACAGATTTCCAAAACAGCTAGAAAGGAAATCTTAAATTGCATGGAAATTGTGCTTCAAATATCTTCTAGCCCATGGTGCCGCAACATATGAAAAGGCCAATTGCTTCAAAATACAGCCTACCGCGTTTCCAGGGAAAACGGCTTTTATTATAAACAGCAGTGAGGAAATGCTTTTGGGAACCTTTACAATACAATACTCACACACCTGTCTCCAGCACATGAATCAGGTCTCAGCAATAATTACAAAGTGTTAAGGAAAGAATATTGCAAATTATAGCTAATACATTGCTTATTGGCTCCTGGAATTGCAGCCTCCAGAGGGACGTTGACAGGCTTGAGGTCTCACTGCTCATCATATTATCATGTGCTCTGGAGCCAGGCTGAGAGAGCTGGGGTGGTTCAGCCTGGGGAAGAGAAAGCTCCTTAAGCGGAGACCTTAGAGCAGCTCCCAGTACCTAAAGGGGTTACAAGAAAGCTGAAGAGGGGCTTGGGACAAGAGCCTGTAGGGCCAGGCCAAGGGGAATGGCTTGAACCTGCCCAAGGGGAGACTGAGCTGAGCTCTTAGGCAGAAGCTC
>JBCJKH010057803.1:9697-22672 GCA_039877255.1 Loriculus beryllinus
AAATCAGTTAATAGTATGTGTGAGGCACAGACTCATAATAATACTGACTTGAATCTGTAGTCTAAAAGATGAGATGATTTCTTGTTTTCATTTAAGCTTTTCTATGTAATGGTTGTTACCAAAGCCTTATGTTACTGGGGAAGCTGAAACTGGAATTGACCCATCAGTTTTAAACTCTGGGCTCAAGAATCGTGTAACAAGCATAAAAGGTAGAAAGTAAAAGATTTCAGTGGCTGCCAGATCTAAAATAATTTCTAATTATGTCGTAATTAGCAAGGTGCTAATACAGATCTGCTGCTTTGGCACAAAGTCAGAGTTATATAGCATCATCAGTATGTTCAGCTGAACCAGTCAGAAATTTGCTCTGCAACAGTGCAATGTCTGTATGTGAGAGAATAGTCTCTATGGCAATAAATTTATATTACAAAAAACCAGCTACAAGTCTGCTTAATAATGCCTGTATTCCAGTAATGGATGATTGAGTTGTATTCATTAATGTTTAATTCAGCTAAAGCAGCCAGAGAGGTTTTCTGGTTTATTTATTGGCTGCTTGCTGTGGTTGTCTGTGGTATCTTTTGCATGGAACACACAGAGAATTGGCTGCGGTTTTTCTTCTTCTCATTCCCTGAGTACGTTTGCAATTCAAATGCTACTGCTAGAATTAAACCGGTGCCCAGTACCTTAATGCATGCAAGAATTGTCTGATTATTAGTGCCAGAGATCAGGAGATGCATTTTCTAAGTGTGAATTTAAGAGTTTTAAACAGGTGCCTGTGTTCCTGCCATTCTTCCATCAGCATTGCACAGCATGTTGGTACATAGCAGGTTAACAACCAAAAGCTGGGACTTCTTTATGCAAATCAATTTGCTATTACAACATTAACCAAACACTGAATTTGATAATACTTTACAAATCAATGGACTACACTGCTGTTGGAAAGACATAGGCACGAATGTAAACACTTGATGAATACAAGGTCAGAATGGGTTTCAGGAAAGCTATTAGTATGCAGATTGAACTGTCCAGGGACCCTCTCCATTTCCAGGGGAATGTAAATATTAAAGCAGGCAGGATTCTGTTCTTTCTGATAAAGATCCCTTGTGAGACCCTGGGCTTTGTCCTGTTCTGGCATGTGCTGCATTGAAGTCAGCAGATTGCTGATGTAAATAAAGGATGAACATTCTTCTAGTATTTTAATTAGGCTGCAGAAAACATGCCATAAAAGATCCCACATAGTCCATATGTGTGCATGTAAAATAACATATTGTCAGAAATACAGAATGGGTGTATAGTAGGAATTATGTATTGGAGAGATGCAATTACAGCCATAGAGATTTCATTTATTTATTTTCAGGACTGTCCTGTGTCTTTTAAGCCTGGGTAGATCTCCTTTAAGCTCAGTCCAGCAGAGTTTAAGGTGCTGTAGTGCTGCTGCACAAGGTCTACGGTGCAACAGCCTCCAGGTTGAGTATTCCTGTAGTAAAGAGATTACCAGAGTAGCAATGAGGGTGCCAGCTATTAGCTATATTAGCTTCTATGTCAGTATAGCATCATATAGCTGAGCCTGGCCTTTCTTTAGCTTTCTGCCTTCTTCATGGTCCTTCTTGACATAGCACGGTTTTGCTTTTTCCTTGGTGCTGCACATTTTACTCTTTGACTCTGTATTTACTGCTTGGATTACTGCTCCATCCCTGGCAGTTTTCAAGGCCAGGTTGGACAGCACCTTGAGCAACCTGGTTTAGTGACAGGTATCCCTGCCCATGGCAGGGAGGTTGGAACTAGATGATCTTAAGGTTCTTTCGACCCTGACCAGTCTATGTTTCTATGATTTCTGCTTTGGTAATTTGCTAATTGTTTCTCAACAGCCTGTGTGGGGGTTTGCTCTCGCTACCAGTTTATCTGCGATGATGGATGCTGCATTGACATCACGTTTGCTTGCGATGGTGTGAGACAATGCCCTGATGGATCAGATGAAACATTCTGCCAGAACCGTAAGTGTGCCAGGCCACAGAAGATTGTGAAGGTAACTACAGCCTGAATAACCAAAGGGCAGTGGTGCCCCTTCTGTGGCTTCTGTGGCAATCAGCTTGCTCCCACCACAGAGCCTTTTGTCGGAAGTAGCACATGGGATGGTTTAATGTGTGGATACAGCAGATGCTCAGAAATAAATTCCCTTCTCTTCAAAGCATACAAAAACTGTTAAAAGTCCCCAAATGGCAGATTTTATGTTCTCATCATTTAGAAGATCAGTTCTTTACTTGCATAATGATTTTAGAAACAAAGACCCTGGTCTCAGTCTGAAAGGGTGTCTCAGTTACATACCTTGGTAGAATCTGAAACGCTGGAAATGCGAGCATGTAGGGGAACCAGTGTTTTGTGAGTCATCCTCACTACATACCTGTGCTCAGCTAAGTGAACAGAAATCATTAGGGGTGAATTACCTCAGTGGATAACCACTATTCCATTGTTATTTCAGTGACTGGTTTCACTGTAGAGTTCATAGATATACTTTTGTATAATAGCTGTCAGCAGGCAATTGGTAACTTGCTGTGTATCTAGAACTCACACTTCATCCTGTATCTGAACCTGAGGAGGTTGTTTATCCTGCCTCAAGGCTCTTATCAGAAAGTCTCCATCAGAACACTCCCATCCCCTTCAGTTCTGTACAAAAAGTATGATTTTTGTTTCTGTTCACATAGTCAGCCCAGGTCGGAAGACAGTGACACATGCAGCTCTTGGCACTACCCAGCAAAGGACTGTAGGACTGCCAGAAACCACAGATGAAAACTCTGCAGAAACCACCCTGAAAGCCACTGCCAGAAATCAACCTCTTCTCTCAGTGGATGCAGACATGACAAACCAATCGCTTTCTCAGGGACCAAAGAAACAAATCAGTGGATTTGTGCCAGGTAAGAGTTGAAACGAATCAGTTTCAGTAAATCGTTCTCTTTAAAGAAAGAAAACAGCTTGCACCTTGAATTTATTTTAATTGTCTTTTGGCGCTTGGCTAAGTAAAAATTTGCCAATGTCAAAAATACAGAAGCAGCTTGTAATACAAGTAGGTATTGCTTTATAATTGTCATGGTTCATACCTGGTGTGAAAGGAAAGCTAAAGTGTAGGAATGCTAGAAAAAGAATAGTCTAAGGAACAAAACATGTGGTGAGCTAAACACAAATTCTGCCACAGGCTCAGCTGTGTAAGCTGATGTATAAGGCTCTTTAAATCCGTACGGTGAGAGTAATTGCTTTTCTCCTGGTGCTAACTGAAGACTAATCTTTTCTTTCTTCTTCTGAAGTCAGACCTTGACTATTATGGGCACTTTTTCCTGAAGTGTGTCTCCAGGGCAGAGGAAATCTTTCATCACTATAAACAAGTCTTTGGTAAAAAGCAACTCCAAGTCCGCAGTACTCTCTGTAGTGTTTCTCCTCCATATACTGTTGAGTCAGTGTGTAATGATTTAGCAAGGCAGTCACCAGCCCTTGCCTTGCTAAAGCTCCAGAAGCTGCAGTGAAATTGGTGTGTCTTTCAAGGTTTCTGCTGGTGAATTAAAATGAGCCAAAATGACAGCTGAATAAAACCATGTGCGAAGAGCATAATATGAGTATGAGACCTCTCACTTTTATTTCTTCATGATTTAGACTGATTCTCGCTCCCCAGAACACAGTTCTTTATAAACAGCTTTATTTTCTTGTTAGAACAGAGCAGCGCTCAGTGCCCTCTGCTGCTGACTCATGTAAAGAGCACTGCCCTAGTTGGCAATGGAATGGTTCTTCAAATGCTTGTACTGCATCTGTGGAGACCACAAAAGGAAAGAAAACAACATTTTTAAAGAATTGGGCTGCCTCAGTGAATGTGTAGGAACTGATAGTGAAATTCTCTCCCAAATGTTTCCCCCTCTTCTGGCAGTGTAGATGACCTCTGTGCTCCTTATTGGAATGACTTAAAATTCTGCTTGTTGCTCACGTAGTCCCAAGTGACTCCTGATACAGGGCCACCCAAACTACACATGAAATTGCCAAAGGGCATTGCAAGCTCCAATAGAAAGTCAACTGCTAAGTAGGTCTCAAAAGCCACTGGGCTTGTGAATCCAGAAGTATAACCAGAAGTGAGGTCACCAACTCTCTGCAACCTATAATCAGAGGTTATAACTGGAAGTGCACGTAAAAGCATGGCACTTCAGCACAGTCCTTTTCTGTGTTTACCCGTCGCAGTGACTTACTTGCACCAGTCTTGTTCTCAAGGCTTGTGCACAGCAGTAGACAATAAAAAAAAAAAAATATTATAAAACTAAACCTAATGTAACGGGGCTGCAGTGATCAGTGAACTGCCAGCAGCTGCTCTAACCTTATTCCGTTTTAGACAGGCAGGATTTCCAGCTGACCATGCCTGGAGTTTAATGCCTGTGGGTTTAATGTTGCTCTTTTGACGAGGCTTATCTGGAATTTAGTTTCAGTTAAATGATAACTTAAGGATTTCCTTGTAGAATAGAAGGACCCAAGAGCCTTTTAACCAGAAAAGCAGCAAACAGCTCAGTAAGTTTTTAAGTTACCTACAGACCCGTTCCAAAGAACGCTCATGTGGTGAGACATGAAGGGGTGCTAGGTAGCAGGGTCCAAAGCCCAGCTGCCAAAATCTGCTCTGCATTGCTGTTTTCTCAGGCAGACACTTAAGCTCCACAAGAGTCACAGGCTGTATGTGAATGATTCCCAGAGGTCCAGAGAGGTTCAAGTCCTGCTCCACTGGCAAGCATCACAGTCTTTATGAATTTGAGGAGACAGGCATCTAACCTTTTCCTAAAACCCCACCCAGATCTCTCCATCACTGCCATCTCAAGGAGGTTACCGACCAAATCTAATAATGAGGTGCTACAAAAATGAGAGACACAGAAACACTGGAATAGCACCATGAAGCCTGTCTGGAAAAGTGTTCAGGAGGGCAGTAATTGCTAGATGCATTTTTGAGGAGGAGCAAGCAGCAGTGAATAGCCTCAGAAGTTCAGCATTTCCACTGGCAAAAATCCTGTTCTGAAATGGGCTATCTCCTGAGACAGTGGCACCTGCTGCTGGTGCCAAGGCAGAGCCTATGCCTCCAGGTCACACTGTAAAAGTCTTTGTTGGACCAAGATGATAATCTTGCTTGTTGGCCTAGAGTTGACCTTGCAAGCATCCAAAGTGCTCTGATACCTTTCTCCAAGGAAGCTTTCAAGCCCTGCTGCAGGTTCCAACACTGCTTCACTTGTAAATGAATATAACAAAAATAACAGTTGCAGCAAAGCAGGTCAAACAGTGGAGCAAACATGGTCAGTGCAGACAGGTTCAGTACACAAGTGAGATTTGCACTCCCCAGCATAGCCAACTCAAGTGTATAAATCACTGTAACAGCTTTGCATTCCCCTGGCACAGGGTCTCTGCTCATGCCAGCTGATGGGCAGTGCGGCTCGGGGCTGGGATTACAGCATTTGACTGAGTGCCCAAGTCACAGTCATGGCTTTGCTGCAGAGGCATCAACAGCAGTAGCAATAACCTAGATCTCTGATTTAAGGTAGCTGGAAAAGGCTATAAATTGCAGTTTCCTAGGCGTGGACTAGAAAATGAAAAGAAAGCGAAAATAAAATGAAACCCGCATAACGTGTTTAATGTCAGGCTCCTAAACCTGTTTGGGGAAATCTTTCTTTGTTTTCTACTTGGTAAGGGGTAAAGATATTGAGCAGTATTGACTCTGATAGCCCCTCCAGTCCTGTAAGAACAGCCACAAATCATAACAAAACACTTTAAGCTTTATTGAAAGGATTCTGTTATTCTTCAACCCTTCCACTATTTTCCTGCTAAACTCTCCACATTCAGATACATTTGCCAGATGACTTAAATATTCCCTTTATTCAAATAGCAAGGAACCAAGTTTATAAAACAGGCATTCAGATCTAGCTTAGGCCTACAGGGTGGAGAAGCTGTAAGAGACGTTGCTTTTTGGGTACTTCCATAATAAAGACAAACATTCATTTAACTATTTAGGGAGCAGAAAACAGCTGCTGATTTCGGTCTTGGTACATTCAGGTTATTTTGCACAGCTCTGATACCATAGAGGTGCCTTAAATTGAGCACAATTTACACTTAGCATTTCCTTAAGTCCCCTTTACATGGCAGAACAACATAAAGAGCCAAATGAGAGCAGGGGCTGTGGCTTGTTTCAACAGTGTTTTCTCATAAATTAAGTTCATGTTAATGCGCCCTTAGCCATAATGGCAGGGTAGTGCAGGCAGAGCCTGGGAGGCTGTGTTGTGCCTTACAGTGGGGACATCTGCACTAACCTTGTACCCACATAAGTGAAACAATTTAGGCTTCAAGTAAGTCACATGTATTTGCTGCTGCCATTTGACAGGGGTGTGACCTGCAGCCCTTTGGAGCTGGTGGTGGTAAGTGGGAGATACCCGTGGTGCATGTTCCAAGCTAATTCACTCAAACTCCTCTTTAACACCCACCAGTAGGTGTAAACCCAATTACAACGTTTCACATTCATAGTTTACAGATCCTGTAGCATAGTGTGTTTCCACTGGCACTGTCGGTTGTGAGGGCTGCCAGCAAATGCATCACTGCGCAAAGTGCCCTTCAGTGTTTATGTTATTAGTAAAAACCAAATGCAGTCATTACATTTAAAACCATGGGTGTAGTTCTGATTTTTGTGAGGGTGTTGGTGGATTAAGCTGTCAGTCTTGCACAAAGCAACCCCGTAGTCGTTGGTGTAGGACTTCAGTGGGAGGGCAGGAGGAGGGAGTGCCAGCTGGGTTACTCTATTTTTCTGAAGCAAAACTGCAGCCGCCTGTACTCCCAACATGAATGTTTCTTGGCAGCAAAGTATGATTTGTCTCTTCCTATGTAGTTACAATGCTCAGCAATATCTTTGTACTACACAAAGCTGAAGAGACTCCAAGCCATCTTCTTTGAAATGTTCACTGCATGTATTCTGATGTCTTGCAAATACTTAAGTTGTTTTGGTGATTAAGGTGATTTGTGTAATCGACCTATGCTTTACAAGTTTCTAGGGTGGGGGTCAACATAATTTGAAATGGCCTCATCTTCAACTATATGTCACTTCTTCAGTGATGTTTTAGCTTAGATTGGTCTATCCCCCGTTATGGAAGTTTGTAAAAGAGAGTGTATAGCCACCTTTATTTCAGTGGAAAATGATCCCACGGTTTGCCATACAGAACTGAATTTACATTTTAGCTTCAGTTTCACATTATTTCAAAATTCAAGTTATGCAATCAGTCAGAAGTTCTTAAACTATGGGGGGGGGGGGGGTGTCCCACAAAATTAAAGCACTTTCACTTTATTCAATTCTAGTGTCCTGTGGATAAGACTTCCTGAGTCACTGACTGCAATTTTCATTTATCCTGCTTGACTTTGTGCAGATACCAGTTCCTCAGGGAGAAGAACAGATGATAAAAATGGGAATGGCATAATGGTGCCAAAGAGAGACCAGCTTGGAGGTAGTCGTCCAGTCCCAGAAACAGGTAAGAATGATTATGTGAATTCGTGTTGAATTATGTTAGTTTTTCAGCCAGGTGCTGGAGATGCAGATGCTATAGTCAAGAACTGAGTAACATACCTCCATATTCTGAACTGTTCCTAACATACCAGATCAGACAGTTCAGTTTCACAGCAAGAGTTGCTCCAAATATTAGCACCTAAGTGATAGACTGGCTGTATTTTAAAGGAAAAAAATGATTATTTCTCTACCAGTTTCTCACTGTGTTAAGTAAAGTGTAATTTCTTGACCTCCTTGTAGGTGCTGTGTTACCCTTAGCCTTAGGCTTGGCCATCACCGCTTTACTGCTGCTTATGGTTGCTTGCAGACTGCGTTTAGTGAGACAGAAGCTGAAAAAAGCTCGCCCCATTACATCTGAAGAGTCTGATTACCTCATTAATGGGATGTATCTCTAAATGTTGGATTTAGGTCAGTTGTTCTCTCCCTTCTCCTCTGTCCATGAACCTCTGCCTCTATAAGAAAGGACCAAAACCTTTAGTTAAGTTTGGAGTATAGAAGAAGCCTGTGAGATGACGAACATGTTATTCCCCTTCAGTGATAAATAAGAAACTGGGTAGGTGCCCAGGCTCCAGGAGATAGCCCCGGCTGGCTCTTGAGTAGAAGACACTGCAAGCTGGGGACACCCCAAAGGGGATGAAGGGTGCCCTTGCCTTGTCAGGGTCCTGGCCATGGCAGAGCAGGCCCCAGGGCCAGGGCACCAGCACAGCCCCGGCTCAGCAGCCCCAGCCATGCCAGCCAAGGCAAAAAAGGAAGCCTGTCACCCTGCTCTGCCAGTGCTGCTGTCGCTGTGCTCCATGCTGGTGACTGGGACCCTCCAGACCAACGTGTTATTCACTGTCCAGCAGAGACTGATTTGTGTACCTTCCACCCGATGCACTGGGAGTATTGTCATTAAAGAATTCATCTTGGTTTGTTAATTAAAAGCAATCGCTATTGAAGCACCAGCTTTTGTAATGAAATTTGGGATATAAGGAACAAAGCATCTTTTTTTCATCAGTAGTTTAAACCTCTGTGCAGCTGACAGAGCCATGCTTACTGAATGCGAAAATGAAAAAACACAAGTCATTGGCAGATGAGCTTGGACTTACCAGTACCCGACAGCAGTCATGTGCAATCCCAGAGCCATGTCTCTCCCTGGAGCTCAGGGCTTGCTCAGCCTCTTCTGCCCCTAGCTCGGCACCCTTCGTGATGTGACAGAACAGCACGCAGCGGCTTTTACCTGAGACACCGGAGTGTAGGATTCCTCCTGGTTATCCTGTAACTCCCTGCAAAGCTTGGAAGCTTCGGCGACCTGCCCTCACCCCAGCAAAATTCTCATAGAATTAGGAGCAAGTAATTGATATGTGTGAGTGAACTTCAGATGTGTTAACAGTAAAACGTGTACAGTACATGTTATATATACATTTATATATACACACCGTGCTGTCTATCTTGTTTGACTGTCTGAGGATGCCACATTCATCATGGGTCCCAGTAAAACCAGAGTCAAATGAGGCATGCATCTTTTTGTATGTCGTCTTTTGTACTTCAGTAACTTCGAGTCAGCGAGAATATTGCCATGGAATACAGATAGTTCTTCAAGTTGCTCGATCTTGATTACTTCATGTAAAATAGCTCTAATAAACCTATTTTATTCTTATATTTCTTCCATTGCCTTTATTTTCAGCTACCAGCTAAATTTTGTGCTACAAGACCATAGCGTGAGAGCAGACAGAAGTACATCTCTTTTTTCTGTGAAACAGCCTTAAAAGAAGCTGCAACATGTATGATGTTGCAGAGATATGTATGAGTTGTTGAGATGTTTTGTTTTAAGGAAGACTGAGAAGAACAGGGCATCTGCCTCCATGGTCTGTCTCTTGAGCAGTACTTGAGCTGAGTGACAGCAATGGCAGAGCTGGTGTGCTAACCACCCAAGGAACTCATCTGCAGTGCTCCTTGCTCAGAGCCCTTCTGCCACATTAGGCAAAGTCTGCTTGTACTTCAGCATTACATTAGGTCCAGGAGACCTTCTGCTGGAGCTACCTGTTTCTAACTTGCAGATCATGGCCTCTCTTCCATCCTAGCCTACAGCAGTCATGGCAAATAGCACAAGATCCAAAAAATTACATTTTAAATAAAGCCTTTTAGGAAACATGCACTGCCCAGCTGGTTGGGGTGCTGTTTCCCGTCATTGAAATTTGAGGTTTTAGTTAAATATCTAATTTTCCTTCATCATCTTATGATAGCAGCAAGAAAAGTAGTCTTTTCTCACTGTCCCTGTAGTGCTCCTATTACTGAAACCCATTACTCCAGCTTGCAGCCAGCAGGAGAACAGAAGGTTTAGTTGTGTTCTTCTGGGCAGGATCACAGCGAGATACTACGTGGAGCACAGGCCAGCCAGTACAGCCATGGTGCAAGAGGCTGCTCAGCTTTCCAGTTACTTTACCCAACAGCATGCTGGCTGTGTTGCTATGCTGCTGCAAGGGGAATCAACCTCTGTGGGTTTTGCATATGACACAGTCAAGGATAAGTAAGTCCAAGCAGAGCTGGAGCCAGAGCAGCAGCCAAGTGTAGCACAGGAGTCCAGCTGTCACTACGTTATATTGCCACAGTCTTCCCAGGGACTTTTTTCCAGGAGAGAAGATGGTGACAGTTGCTGCTGTGCAGATCACCAACCTGAGGCCTGTGGCCTCTCGTGTACCTGCACGCACCACAGCTGGAGTGAAATGAAAAAGAAGTTTGCACCTTTCCAGAAAGCCTGGGCATCATCAGCTACATGAAGAGCAAGACAAAGGTAGCGTAACGACAGATGAGCTTGGCAGGCTGCTGCAGTTCATACACAGTGGTCTCAATAATGTGGGTTTTCAGTTCTGGGCCACTCATTACAGGAAAGACACTGAGGTGCTGGAGTGCATCCAGGGAAGGGCAACAAAGTTGGTGAAGGGCCTGGAGCACAAGTCTGATGAGGAACTGCTGAGGGAACTGGGGTTGTTTGGTTTGGAGAAGAGAAGGCTCAGGTAGACCTAAACACTCACGTACCTATCCACAGATCAGGGAATATGCTCAGCCCACCTATTTTTACTACCAACATGCTTTAGATGAGCAGGGAATATTGATTGCTCTGGTAGCACTTACCTGTGGGTATTACTCTTCTTCATATTAGGAGAGGTCATTACAATTTGTTTTATCAGTGTATTTTAATAGTGACCAATATCAAGATATATTTTGGTGAGATCACCTTCTGTATTTTTAATTTTCTTGCCTTTCAGACCAATTTACGGGCACTTAAGGGTACAAATTATTTCAGAGCAACAAGCAGTGCTTACCTGAGTTTAATCTATAATTGGAAGTCAGGTTTTTTCTGTAATGGGGGTTGCTTGCTGCCCACTTTTGCAGGGGATCTTAGCGTCAACATCCCTGCTGTAGTCTTCCCATAGAACTGCAGGATTATAGCAGGGACAGTTCCAAAAGCACATTTGCAAAACAAAACGGCTGAAATAGGTCAGTGTGATGCTCCATTTACTGTTTAAATCCTAGATAAAGTGCTTGAGTTTCAATCCCAAGCTCCACAGAGTGAGTCAGGGGCAGGAACCAAAGGCAATACAAACATGCCACCCCAAAACAAACCGAGAGCCTCTCAACTAAGCCTCAGCAGAACTTACTGCCACACATCACTGAGATCTATGCTTGCTGCTCTCATGAGCATCAGGGATTGGAGGGGGGTTTGGTTTCTAATGGCAAAAGCTAAGAGTAAAAGCAAAGAGAAAGCTAGAAAAGATTCAGAGAGGTAAAAAACATGTAGTAATTAGTGCGAAAGAGCCTATGAAACAATCAGCTCAACCCAAGTAAGGAAAGGGAAACATGCTGTAAATAGGGAATATGGGGAGGGGGGAGGAAGTGCAGAACTAACTTTGCTATATATTTTTCAACTAACAGGTACTTAAAACAAGTGAGAATGTAAGGCTCATCTGTACTATAACAGAAATGCTCACTGAGCACTGTGCTGAGCTCACTGGAGCCCTGAAACACAAGGAGAAGCCAAGAAGGACTGAATCAGCACAAGAAGCCAGCTCAGAAACAGGTTTTTAAAGATACCTGCTGGAATTTTAATGTTTCATTTGTCAGGCGTACTAAACTACTCATAAATCAAATATACTACTCATACAGTTGTAAACTACTCATAAATCAATCAAAAGCACCTTTTGAGCAGGCTGAGAAGAAACAGACACGGCAGAAAGGTTTGGTGCTGTGGAGGACTAAGAGTCACAGCTGATACCACAATGGCATCCGTCGCTCGGCCCGCACAAATGTTTAATCCTGTCATAAAGAGGGCAGAGCAAGAAAGTTTAGCATAGTTCTTCACAACTACCAGGTCTTAATGCGCAAAACAGATGGATTTGAGATAATCTACATTCAAAACAGGTAACTGGACAACATAGATATAAGAGGGAGCAGGGAACTTGAATGGGTGCAGGACTGGAAAGGTCTCTTCAAAGTAGGCAGTCCCAAATTTCCACTGCACTATGGGAAAGTATCTATGAAGTCTAATTCCATGCACAACAGATGACTTTCCTGAGGCTGCCTCTATACCCAGAGGAGAGAAGCTTGTCCAGAGCTCTGGCCAAAGCATTACCCTAGGCAGATGCTCTCAATCACCTCTTTCCCCATCCAGAGGCCCTTGAAAGTGTCCTCCAGTAAGGCACCTGAAATAGATGTTACTGATTAACCTCAGATGCTCCTTCTCCATCATAGTAAAAAGGGGATTTAACATAACACAGGAGTAAAAAGGGGATTTAACAGAACACGGTGAACAAGACACTTAACTGTTTGCAGTAAAGACCTGCAAGATGCAAACATAAGCCTAAACATGGCTGAGAGAACCACTTCATTTTCTCAGTAGCTATCAGATCAGTTCCTCAGAAGCATATGTTGAAAATGGCTGGACATTAGCAGATCAAAGTGAGATTGCAGAGAAACACCATCAACAGTCCCCATGAGAACAGCCTGTTGTTGCTCGAACAGTTTTGTTTCAAAGGCACAGGATTAAGCTATGCCATGCAGAGCCCTCCCGCTTCAGTGTCACTGCCTGCTTCAAACTCGCTGACTACAAAATGTTTCAGCAATCACCTCGGTGGCCTCCATCAGCAGTGCTGATGCACAGCCTCTGCACGCCAGCTTTCCTCCATGTGATGCCCTATGCCCTCAAGTTAGCTGACCAGCTGGAATGGGAATAGTAAACAAAGAGGCAATTCCTGCTACATAAACAGCACCCATAGCGCACAACAAACTCTCTTCTCTGTGGAGCCCACGACTGTTTGTGGGTTTTCAAGATACAGGCTCCTGGTTCCTTGACTCAAGCTCTGCAGGTCTGCTGCTGTTTGATCTCTAAGAGTGGATGGAAAAGAGGGAGGACAATAAGGAACTTCAAGTCTGTCACACGTCCTTAATGT
>JBCJKH010057803.1:22696-36135 GCA_039877255.1 Loriculus beryllinus
AAACATTACTGCACCTCTTTTAAAAAGATAACCAACCTTTAATGCCTGCAAGTGGCAGATCCTGCATTCCTAGCTAGCTGGATTCAACCACAGAGGGCAGGCAGAACCCACACATGGCACACAGCCTGATCCCAAAACACACAGAAAATAAATATAAAAGAATATAAAAGAAATTCCAAACAGCCAAGTAAAACTCCACTTACATTCCGTATGGTATTACTGAGCTTGGTAACTGCTGTGATGCATTAGTTACCTGAAAACGGATGGAGTTCAGGTCATTTAGTAAACCAGTATTTCTATACATGCTTGCTTTTTTTTAGGGCATGTGAAGTCCTCTGAAGGTTAACCAACCAACCGACCGACTGAACAAGCCCACAAAACCAAGCAGACACCTAGATACAGCTTCCTCTCAGTTTGTTTTATTTGGCAAAGTAGCAATTCAGACAGTTCACACAGCATTTATTCAAGCTTTTCAAATCTTCTGCATTTCAGTTTGTCCTCTTCTCCAAGTTTTTACTTCAGAACCACTGCTCCATCATGAAGGGGCTTTCATTCTCCATTTCCTAAATGTTACTCCTGGATAATCCTTTTCTGTCCAAGTACCTCGACTATCAGCACCCCTTTCAGTAGAAGGGCCACACTTATCCCAACAGCCTTGGTCCCTGAAGTGGTTCTCCCCCAAGAAGCTGTTGCTGGGTCTCAGCTGTATCACTTCTTCCAAGGGTAGGCTAGCTTATCACACTGCGTCCGGAGACAAGAATTTGGATACAGTTGAGCTCATATCTTTCATTGAACTGATTAAATTAGTGAGGAGATGTAAATAAAGCTGAACTCAAACCGAGTGATACAGTGACCAAAGGTTGCACATTAGCATGCATCATGTAAGATATTTCACTTCAACACCAAGAACTAGATTCACAGTTGATTGTGGGTTAGTACAAATTTGTCAGACGCAAGTGGGGTTTTCTGAATTGAATTGTCTAGAATACACACTGTATTAATTCCTTTGCAAGATTAACCTCGTGCACGTGCTCCCAGGCTGCCGTTGGGTCAGGAGGTGGTACATTAACTTCCAATATTAAATAAATTAAGCGATACATATCTTTTACACAGGAATAGGATGGGATCTTCCTTCAAAAGGAAGGTTATTTAAAATGTTCTTCTTTCATATTCAGAGGCCTTTGAATTTCAACCTTTATGCTTCCAGGCATTAATCCTGTCACAAAATCGTTGCTGTTCCACCATAAAAAGTCAATGTATTTTTGCAGTGATCACTATGGGTTCTTTTATGCAAGTTATTTTAGTCTATAATCCTTTCTACCATTAAAAAAGAAAATAATGATAATATGCTGTTTACTTTAATTCCTGGTTGCTCAAATCTGAGAAGATGACTCAAGATCCACTCCCCCCTTTCCCAAAGCAGCCCACCTTACGGTACTGCTTTGCCATTTGCTGTTGACAGTTACAGCACTGAAACAGAAAACTCGAGGCGTAAAAAAAAGGTTTATAGCCTTCCAAAAGTGAACAATTGCCTCTCTATCTGTACTTACGAGTCCAGGATTCATTCTTCCTCTGGCATGTATCATGTTTTCCTTGTACAGCAATCAAAATTCATCTTCTAAAAAGCCAGAATTTTTCCTGGGTGCCCACAGTTAGAAAAATGAGAACATTAACAGAGCAAATGGCTTTGCCAAAAGCAACTTTCTTTTAGAACCAAACCGGAGCTGGTTTGGTGTTTTAATAAAGAATCTAGCAATCCCTATCTCGGTATTCTACTACATACTGATCCTAGTCTTCCACACAAGCACAGAACCCCCCCTCTTGCTTTTAGCTTTATTTGGCAAAGCAGCATTGCGTAAACTGTTTAGTGACTGGGACACAGCTTACATCATATCTACAGTATTAAGTCCATGTGTATCTCACCAGTAGTGAGCTATAAACCAAAACAGAATTTCAAGACTCCACTGATTAATTTTAGAAGGATTACAACACACTTGTTGTGTCCAACTTGAACAGCCATGTTCGATAAGAGTGGCCACCCACCTCTGATGTTGTGAAGTTTAATATATATACAAATGCCTGGTTTTAAGGTAATAAAGCAGCTGATTGTATCTACTACATGCTAGTCTATGACACCATGTCAAAAGCTTAAAAAGGAAGTTCATCTCCTTTTAGTAGCATCTAGCAGACACTGGAAGACAGAAAACCTGGTATTGCCTACGTAGTGTTGTAAGGTGCACAGAAGCAGTTTTATCAAAGGACACAGGAGCCAAGAAAAGTGAGTGTTCAAGTACCCCCTTCAAAATTAAAGTTCACAAGCTGTAGGTCTTGATCTGCAGTTTTGCAGAAATTCACTTTGAACAGATGAAAGTAAAATAAAGGCATGTTAAATAAAACAGTGCCCAGTAAAACTTTCCGCCATTTCTTTGTCGGATTTGCCTTGAGCAGCTAAAAAAATAAAACAAACACCACGCTTTTCCATGCTGATAACAGTAGAGTGAAGTCCAAAACAAGCTGCAATGCTGTTGGTTTTCAAAAAGCTTTTAGAACTGGAGATGAGCAGTCCACTGTAACACTATGTTTGGGTCAAGATGACGTAGCTTTTACAATTCATCCCTGTAGAAAGAAAACACATGCAGTTATGTTTCTCCTCCCCTTGGAAATCATATTTGAAGCATTTTGATATTGCATCAGGTCACATTTAAGTGCTCATGCACATCAGCAAAACTTCAGAAATCTCTTCAAGCATTCAAAAGAAAAAAGAAAACAAGAACAGCTCAAAGCCCAAAGGAAAGGCAACAGCAATCCCATATCATCTCGTACGTGATGTATCGTGAAATATAGGTCCCTTTATTTTACACTGAATGGATCCTTTGCTTTGACGAACATTCCCCACACCACACAGCTATTGACACAGCTACCTGTCATCCGCACTGTTGGCTCCATGCTGACAAGTAACTGAGCCAACTTACTAGTCAGAGTGTTGGCAAAAAACATTCTTTGCAGCTGCCAAAAAACTGAACTTTTGCTTCAGCTGCAGTCTCTCAAGAAAGCTAGGAACACAATCCTACATCAGCATTGTGCAGTTTGTACCACATACGTCGTTTATTTCACAGAGGAGCTTGAATAGCTCGCAATGGAGCTATGCTAAATCAGGAGTAGGTTATGGAAAGGGTGGAGGCAGCAGGTGCATGTGTTAAAAGGAGACTCATGTAGAGAAAGGATGCATCAAGTCTCTCTAAATCATTATGAGGAATCTAGAAAATGCAGGGGCTTGTTCCTGAAGGACATGTAAAACACACTGAAACAGGAAACCCATATTCCAAAAGTGAAATTGTCATATATTTCTAAAGGAAGGACTTTAATGCAAAATGTCCATTGAATCTGAAAGCTGTGCACTGGGCCATCATGAATGTTGTAAAATTCAAATCAGAAGTGTTTGCTTCCCCCACACACACACCTTCGCAAGGCACAAACATCTATAAACTCCCAATGAGTTTGCTGTGATTTTTCTTCTAGTAGGTACATCACCCTCATTAGCCAAAGCAGTGTCTAAATTAGGAAAAACTTCATTAATGTGATTGCTGGCTCAATACACTATAGTATTTCCAGCTGTCATGCAAAATAACCCACAAGAGTACAGTGCTACATGCACACAGGCAAAGGCTTTAAAGTTACAAAGGCATTATCCTGCAGGAATCATATAGCATGGAACGACAACATGCAAAACATTTTAGAAGCAACTGAAAAGACTGTTGCAACTAATGCCTAAATGACTAGCTCTCATTCGAATGCAGCTGGGACGCAAACCTTGTGATTTGTAAGTGATAAATATTTGCATTCTTTGCACTTTGCACTGCCTTCTAATAGGGAGGTACTATTCACACAGCTTCAGAGTGTTCCAGTAATTACAGAAAGCAGAGATAAAGCAGAAGAGGGAAGAACATGTCTTGGCAGGGGTAAATAAAAATCTGTTTATAACCAAAGGTTTGGAATCTCTCCATATCTGCCTATTTCACAGAATGGGTATTTGCTTACTTTAAACAGATAAATTAACATCTGATACTTGGTTTAAAACGCATTGCTGGTGAAATGAGGACAAGCACTTCATTCATCCTTAATGCTTTCAGGAGCTGCACCATCAGTTAAATATTTACAACTTCAAAAAGCATATGTAAGTAATGACTGCTACTATTGCTGGCTTAGTCTCAGATGCCTAATTGCTGATGTGATTTGCATCCTGACTCCCATCACCTACCCTCATAGCTTTGTAAAAGCCTGACCTTTTACTGTGACAAATAATTCTTAAGCCTTTAAACCCAAGCTAGACACTCAAGAAATTGTAAGCTCCCCAAAAATACCATATTTACTCTGAAACTATTAAACATGATAATTTTACCCATTCACAGGCACTGGTAAGGTTTTTGCATAATACTGCTAATGCACTTCACGACTTTGAAGTGTTTTTTTTCTTTTTTCTTTTACAAAATGGTGTTTGTATGTAGAATTCAAATAAGTGATACCAACATGCCAATGTTTTAATTGCTGGTAGCTCGCACTGCTTTAAGCTATTCCTGACAACAAAATAATGTTCTTGTAAGTTATGTATATCCTAGATACCACTTGCAAAATAAAGGTTTTCATATTCTCCTTATTATAATATTTACTGTATTCAGGGGATCAGCTTCCACCAAGAGATTTTTCATATGCCTTTCACTACTCATTAATCTAAAAACAGCACACCAGCCCAAAACAACCCAGGACGTAGGTATTAAAATTACACAGCATTTATTTTCTACTGGAAAAAAGACACTGAGCTTATATCTGCACTACTGGAGTATATATATTAGAAAACATAGAAAAGTCTTGGATCATCGGGTAGGCAACATTTCTCAGCTTTCCACCTAATGTGAACAGCTTGCAGACTTAAATACATATTGCAAAGCAGTTGATTTGAACTTCAGCAGTATAGATCAGAAGCTACCAAGCTATGAAATCTACCAAGTTACAATCACTGGTAAAAATAGTATACTTGCATCTCCTCCCAGTAGTAAAAGATCTGTCCTGACACAAAACTTAAAAGGAGACTCACAAGACAACTATTTCCCTGTTAATAATATTCTGCTGTCCCCTACAGCCATAGCAAAGATAGACTAATTTGTATCTTTCTTCTTTTCTCTGGCTACAGCTATTTGCTGTGATTCTTACCCAGCTCACTTAATTTCCCTCCACCTTCATATATATGTACTCCTTCCAATCTGCTTACTAGCTCCTGCTTACTAAGCAATACATAGGCTTAGGTGTTAAGTCATCACAATAGACCTTCTCAGGTCCCTGGAATTCTAACAAGAGAATCACTTATCTAATACTGTCAATTGAGGCACCAAAGCAATTTTATAAGCTCAAGTTAAAGCAAATTTCAGAAGTCATTAGCTCAGAATTACTATTCTAAAAATAAATTTAAGAAACTTTGAAAAACATTGGCTTACTGATAGGGAAAACATATACACAAATATTCCACACTTCCCATTGGGAGTATCCAACAATAAACAAAGAAGCATTCTCAGAAAAATCTAATAAGGAGAGTTTCAGATAAATACCCCCCCCCCAAAAAAAAAACCAAAACAAACCCAGACCATAAAAGAATCACAATCCTTAGCAAAAATAAAAAATAACAGAAGTTTGGGATACACATAAGCCATAGAGTTTTGTGATCAATCTCTTCCACTTTGGTGGAGAGCATCCAAATTAGATATTTGAACAAGCATTTATAAATTTAGCTGAAATCTGTAACTCACTCTTTTTTATCCACTTCGATTTTCTTGCCATTAGGCGGCATTTGACTCTCCCTTTTGGATACATCACCCATTTATGAAAAATATGCTGTCATTACTGATACTATATTTCTAATTCATATGAGGCTACACTCAATTTCAGGAGCTACTCAGTGTTTCAGCAGCTATTTTTTTCTCCCTTTGTAATTTTAAAGGTTACTAAATTCAATATTTAGACTTGTAGCATTTTAATCTGAAAAAATGCTGTTATAAAGTGTTTATTATTTGCTATGATCAATCATCAAATTGAGAGAGTAGGCTGAAAAAGAAAAGGAATCTTCCCTGCAACCTATTCTGTCAGTTACATCACATGCATTTGTACATTATACATAAATTCTAAATTTAACCCAGAATATTATTGTGAAGAGATTCTTTTAGTCAAAGTAAAATAAAAACTTTAATCATAATCACTACTCTAATGAATTTGAGGCAAACGATTCTTGCTAATTTAATTGAAATTAGACAACTAGCCCATTAGGAACGTTCAAAACATTGAGTAAGTCTCTAAGCAGAAACGTATTAAAATATTTCTTAATAAATACGTTTTCCAAAAGGGTGCTTAATCAGATTGTATGTACAGATAAGTGGGATACAGTAACAGCCCCAGTCTAGTCACTGCAGTTTTTGCTGACAGGTTAATACCGTCATCATATTTTTTATTTTATCAACAAATATGAATTTAGAATGACATTTACAAATAATTCCTACTAATGCAATATTGTAAGTTTAAAAAAGTAGTCTGATAACATTTTTAAACAGCTTTCTGTTTGAAAATATCATCAAGAACTGCAACACAGACTCATTGCTAAGTGTTCCTTATGCTGTTATTTTCATTTCTCTTTGCATCAGAAATAGTGTGGCCACCAGGGCCAGGGCAGTGATCACTCCCCCTGTACTCAGCATTGGTGAGGTCACACCTCAAATCCTGTGTTCAGTTCTGGGCCCCTCACTACAAGAAAGACATTGAGGTGATGGAGCAAGTCCACAAAAGGGCAATGAAGCTGGTGAAGTGTCTGGAGCACAAGTGTGATGCGGAGCAGCTGAGGGAACTGGGGTTATTTAGTCTGGAGAGAAGAAAGCTCAGGGGAGAACTCATTCTCTACAACTACCTCAAAGGAGGTTGTAGTGAGGTGGGTGTTGGTCTCTTCTGCCAAGTAACAAGTGACAAGAGGCAATCACCTCAAGCTGTGCCAGGGGAGGTTTAGATTTGATATGATGAAAAATGTCTTCACTGAAAGAACTGTCAAGCATTGACCGGGCTGCCCAGGGAAGTAGTTGAGTCACCATTCCTGAAGGTATGTAAAAAAAGATGTGTAAATGTGGTGCTTAGGAACATGGTTTAGTGGTAGATCCATCCATGCTAGGTTAATGGTTGAAACTGATGATCTTGAAGGTCTTTTCCAATCTAAACAATTCTATGACTCTTTATATCATCTTTCCATATAAGTAGTAAGTGAACTCTCTGAGAAGTAGAACCAGAGAGATGCCAATTTGCACAAGAACTACCAATAAGGTAGGCAATAAGTTGTCTTCTCAACTGTGCAGCACAAAAGGTCTTATCTCCTCCCTACTTACCAGCAAGGAAAAAAATAAATATTGGGAAGTTTCATGTGAAAGTATAAACATGTGTACCAGCATAATCACATGAGTAGGATCTACCTACTGCTGGATCTCTGGTATGCTTTGTATATTCTACTTCCAAATGTCCCATGAAGTCACATTTGAGAAGACTGCCACTAATATTTGGAGTTTAAAAATACTTCTGCAGCTGAGTCCAAGTTAGAAAGTGACTGGATTTCTTTTAGTCCACATTATTCACAAAATGAGATTCTTTATTTAACACCATATCCATTTATTGAAATCCAAGGAGTCTTTTCCTTCCAGCTATTCCTGATTCTCTTTTATTCAAAGTTCCAGTTTTATATAGTGATGAATAATGCAAAACATCTGAAGGTAGCTTTGAGCTCAAACACCACCTGGAGATCAAGTCACTGCTGTGCTGGTTTGCAAAGAGCACCTTGCAGCCCAGTAAGGAAGGGTACCAACTTCTCAAACATGTGAAGGGCTAAGCAAAAATTTAAGCACCTTCTTTCTTGCCAGCTGGAAGGTCTGCTAACCTAGGAAAATATTGCTGGACTCTTGATTGTATTTTGTGAAGGGACATCAATACTTCACATCATGAAAGTTACCTGCATTAGGAAAATACCTCTTTCATCTTTGATTCTAGCATAGGTAAGAACTGCTGACTTATGATTAGGGCTTTCCTTAGCAACAGCTGATTGACCATATGCTTTGGACTCACCAATAGGGAAAAACAACAAAAAAGAGAGATGTGAACTCCTGTAAGGTCAGCAGTGAGGGCAGCTATTCTTGAGAAGGGAATGGGATTTTTGTCAGATCACAAAAAGAACAATTAAAGAAGAAACAAACATTACAAGAAGTGGACTTCTGAGATTTTCTTTAACAGAGATTTCCAAGTCAGAACCAAATTTAAACGTACATAGGAAGAAACAGCCTCTGTGTCACTGCAGTGATCAAGGTCACCCTTCAGGCTAAACACTTACCTCTTCTGATAACATCAGCATGTATTCTTAACATTTAAATTAAAAAAATCAAAACCCAAGAGAAACTGGTAAGAAAAACTGCAGAAAAGAACCCTACAATACTCCTGACTGAAGAAGGCTCAAATATTACTTATTACTTCTTCCTGAGCCAGCAGAGGAAAGAGTACAAAACCACACAGAATAGGTGAAAGGACCTTAGAATTCTAGTCCCTAATACACTACACCACCTTCAGCAGCAGCAAAGGATAACCACTGTCACTCCAGAAACTCTCTTATAAATTGTGTTTATTGAACACACATTGCTGCTACAAAAAAAAAAAACAACACCTGGAACAACAAAACCAAAACAATTGCTATTATAATAGGATCAGGTAGAAATTCAGAAAAAAAAAATCTGTAAACCTCTCTGGACAATGAAAGGTTTGAGAAAAACACTTCTCTTCTAGAGTACGCCGAGAACATTGACTCCAAACTTGAATAGGTCCACTAAATTTGCAAGAGGAGGAAACTAATCACAAAGCAAAACTTCTGAAGTCTCACAAGAAGCAGGAAACCCCCAAGTACCACCCTGAGGGAATATTGGCAATATCTGAGGACAAAGTATTCACTTGAATAACGAATACAAAACATCTGAATAATGAGCATGCTTCATAAGCTTTGAAACTAAGCAGGAACTCATTAAAGTCCGTCCTAAAAGTAGTTTGTATGTGGTGGCTATATAGTAATTCAAGAAATACTGAAATGGAGTTTCAGTAAGCAGCAGTAATGCAAACTGTTTGTTTGTCCTTTGAATGGACATTTGGATAGGTTAAACTCTAAGTGTTCACATATCCGAACCAGAAGCTGTACTGCAGAATATCAAGTGGGTGGAAAAAAACCCAACCAACAAAAAAACAAAACAACAAGAAACAAACCACAGCCAAAATCTAAATTTAGGAGTTATAAAACTCAAGAGTTGTTTCAGAACTCAGTACACATCTATGCACTTCATTTACAGGGATAATGCATTCACAAGGTTTTTCTGCCAGGAAGCAAAACAGGACTGCTGCTTTGTTCATTTGCAAACTAATGCCTAGCATGGTTTAAGCTGACAGCTGTGTTCTATCTATGTTATTGGCCACTCAATTCAGCAAACTGGGAGGGTTACTACCCCTAGAAAGGCCTTTAGAGTTTGCTGTGTTGGCAAACACAAATATGTCTCCATCAGAGACAATGGCAGACTTTTAATAACATGTCCAAGAAAAATTTCCAAGCACTACTCAACTATATTTATACTCTAGGGGAGAAGAGATTACCTTCTCCGCCTTCTGCTACTTGGGGCTGAGGGAAAAGTGCTTGCAAGATTATCTGTATTTCTCACAAAAGTCTTCACAAAGATTTTTCTTCATTTGTGACATTTCGGAAAAATAAAATAAAATAAAAGACACCCAATTACCACTAACTTACAGGAAAAAAACAATATGTTTCTGAAGTAGTATTTTACACTTTACCCTAATTACTGGGCAAGCTACTTATAGAAAGTTCATTAAAGGGAATTTTAATTTAAAACAAAACAAAACACAACTCTCTGTTTGAAACAGCAAATAAGAAACTTCAACACCCCAAGGACTAAATAAAATATGTCTGAAGGAGACAAAGTGCAACACATGCAATATTTTTCTTCTGCTTTTAAATTAACCCAAACTTAGCATAACCTCCTTTTGGTGACATAGTAATGCAGACTGAGTCACTTGTCATGGTATGGAGCAGAAAGCAATGACAGCAGCAAAGGCAGGCCTTGCAGTCTATCTGCTTAAAATTCACACCCTTTCACCTTGTGTGTGTGTGGAAGAAGTAAGTGGGACAGAAAATCACTTCCACCTGGACCACTGCTTCTCTTTATCTGTTAAAGGCACATATATCACTCCCATCAGAGGCTTCATTTTGACACTGCCATCTTCTAGTTTGTCATACTGTTCCAGCATCTGGTTTCCCCCTGCAGGGCCAACTGGCAATATCAATCTTCCGCCAGGTTTTAACTGATCTATAAGCTAGAACACAACACAGAAATTAGAATGCAACCAGCCACTTCAGAGAAGCTGAGTTCAAAGTTTGTTACATTAACTTAACAGCTTTTCACCATTCATCTATCTACAATTATGCAGGATATAATTACTTCAATTAGGAAAAATAAAACCATGCACTAGAAATGAGAGTATCTCAACAACATAATACAATAACTGGTATTATAGAAACACAATAATTTCATGTAATTACAAAAGAAGGTAAAATAGTAATTAGACTGAGTTGGTTGTAGTTTTAGTTTCTGTGTAAGAGGGGAAAAAATATGTAAATCCTGAATTATTTTTATAACAGATTCAATTTTTTTAAACTGCTAGTTTTAACTGTTTGACATTTATTGTGCACCAGTACAGGTCCCCTGCCCAGCATTTCTGGGGTAACTGAACCCCAACTTGATCCTTGAACCTTCAGAATAAGATTTGAGATTTGTGACTTGGTTTTAAATTTATCTTCCTGGAATAATTTTAAGTTCTTTACAATACACTCACTACCAAACAGCTCCTCTTTCATTCTGTGAATGGAAGAGATTTTACAAAACTAGTCTAAAATATACGAATATGAGTAAGATAAGTAACAAGTAAGAAAGTATGTGAGAAAAATGCTTGGATTAGATTTGCTAATTAGAGGCAGCTGATCACAGTAGTCTCAAGGAAAATTCAGTACTTCCCAGACACCATGGAAAAAAAAAATCTTAAGCCCTGTTACTAACAAAAGCTATAATTAAGAACTGTTGCATTCACTACTAAACTTCACATTACACATTACCTTTTTAATTGTCACCTGTCAACGCTTTGCTGGGAACACCACACCTCACACATACTCCAAAAGAAGAAAACCAAACCAACCACTAGTGTCTGGAACTGTCTAACCTGTCTAGAGCACCTCAAACCTCCAGTCCTTCACTATCCCTTTAAAACTCAGATTTAAGAAAAAACTTTACTGGTATCTAGCATATTATAATCATGGTACATATTCCCATTCACCTGATAAAATGAAGAGGAAAAAAATCCTGCAAGAATGGACTTCAAGTATGCACACTCTACAGTTCCTAATTACTCTGGTTTCTTTAGGAAGAACTGGCCTGTATCCACTCAGAAAGCTATGAACACATGGCATAGTCTGTATTTCCAACTGAGCATGTTACTTGTCCAACAAGCTCAATACCTTGGAATCCAGGAAACAAATACCTAAATTTTGTAATTCAGTGTTTGATAAAAACAAATTTTTTTAAAAAAATGCTCCAGTTCATTGTTGTAATAGAGAGTTGTGCACAAGTAATTTAAAAATCTTTATTTAGAGAGGAGTTATTAGAACACACAGCTTTTGCAAACCAACAGGAAGCCAAATTGTAAAAGAAACAAAAACCCCCACGCCACACAGTAATATCACACTGCCCACTGATGTTCAGCAGTGTAAGTCTACAAAGTATTTTACGTGTATATACATGTAAAATAGTCTTTACAGCTAAGAGAAACACAAAATATAAAAAGCTTACTGCTTGGGGCACAACTGGTGCTGCTGCTCCTACATGAATCGCATCATAGGGAGCTTCTTCTGCATATCCCATTCTTCCATCTCCCACTGCAAGAAAACAGGTTTTTAACATTTTCAAAAGGAGTGGAGAAAACAGCAAATTTCCCATACCTATAAGGCAGATAAAATCTATGCTCAGATTTCAACTAAAATTCTGCTGAGCAGCAATAACAAGAAGTCAGTTTAAAAACATTAATACAACTGCAAAATGATGCAACAAAACACCCTCATACATACATATGTACACACACTTATAAAAGATATAAAATACTACGGAAATGCCTGAAATTAGAATGCATAGATTTATAACAAAAGTTCTTGGAAATATGTGGTCCACCCAGAAAAGATACTTAAGCATTTATATGCCCTACCATTCCAATACAGGCAACTTTTCCCCTCATTTACCCTCTTGGAACATATGCTTTGCCTTGCCTTCACGCACAACATTCTTAAATACAAGGCAAATCATAAATCTAAAGCATTAAATCTCAGCAGTGAACATCAGAAGACTCCAAAGGTGAGGAAAAGACAAGGCAAGTATTCACATAGGCTATACATCTATAACTGCACTACCAGTTAGAATGAAAATCTATACCTACATTCATAAATTAATGCAGTACCACACTAATTCCCACGCATCCCCCTTTGTCAGCAGATGGGTCTCACTACCCTTCCTGGACAAACACAGATAGCCACATTAGACATTCATCGGATCAAGCTCCAGGTGGCCGCTTGGAAGTTATTAGGAGTAATTAAGTTATTCCGAGGACTACCAATGCTGCTTCAATAAGTTCCCTATTACAAATGTCTCCTACCATTGCAGCTATGCAGGATGAAAGGGGAACAGACTGGGGTTTTTAAGCCACTGAAATGCAGCAAGCTAAACTAGACCCTAGCTGAAACTTTGAAAGATGAAAATGTGAATGTGGCATTCACAGTATTTACAGGAAACCAACAGGAAATTCAGAGCATGTTAGGCAAGCTCTCTCTGGAGTTATTTAGGAACAAAAGAAGTGAGGATAAACCATTCAGAAATTCCTACTCCGTGAGCGCTGAAGTCCCAGTAATAAGCTAAGATGAAAAAGCAATGAAGCTAACAAACACAGTCCTCTTGCTCAGTACAAGTAGTTGTTTGGGGTTTCTTGTCTTCAGACTGAACTTCGACTTCCAAGTAGTCACTATTATCAGAGCATAATCAAAAGGCTGAAGGAATCAACAGAAATTCTAAGACCCTGCCAGAGGCTGAATATGTGTCAACTTCTTGCCTTCCAACAACTCAGAAGGCAAGAAAAATATATGCTGGCCATACCAGGTTTGATTTTGATCTCAGTACTAGAGGGCCACCTGAACACTCACAGCACCCTCAAGTACCCAAGATTGTACAGGAAGTTCTGGACAGCTCCTTTGAATAATCAGAATTGAGAAGTTTGCCACCTTTCATATCAGG